>CM056386.1:5975713-6137237 GCA_029718625.1 Synaphobranchus kaupii | reverse complement strand
CGGGTTAGATCAGACTAGCGAGACTAGAAAGGTTCGGAATGAACCGGCAATAATAGTCAGCTAGCCCCAGGAATGACCGCACCTGCTTTTTTGGGGACAGGCAGAGATTTTTCCTTGGACACTGGAGATAAGGGAATCTGCCAGCCCTTGGTCAAATCCAGTGTCGACTAAAATTGCCTAGCCGGTCCAGCAGCTCATCCACCTGAGGAATAGGATAGGCATCAACTTTCGAGACTACGTTTACCTTTCGGTAATCCACGCAGAAACAAACAGACCCATCAGGCTTAGGAACAGGCACGATGGGGCTACACCAGTCATTGTGAGATTCCTCTATTACCCCCATGTCCAGACTTTTTGCCCAATTCTTCCTGAACCACTTTTTTCTTAGGCGACTTCTAACTACAGTGCCCGCTGGGGTATATATGTGGTATTCTATAAGGTCTTTTCTTCCTGGTAGGGGTGAGAAGACGTCTGCAAATTCTTGCGCAAACCAAGCTACCTCTGCATGCTGCACTGGAGTCAGATAGCTGCCAATTGAGACTGGCTGAACTTTGAATTTCCGGTCCCAGCTCATTTGACATGACGTCTGATGTAGCTAGCAGGGTCTACCTCCCTCCACAGTTTTAGCAAATTTAATAATCTACATCCCCTATACGCCGTGTGACCTCAAAAGGTCCTTGCCACTTCGCGAGTAATTTGGATACTGACGATGGGAGCAAAAGGAGGACATTTTCTCCCAATTTAAATGCTTGTAATTGAGCTCCCCTGTTGTATGTATTGCTGCTGTCTCTTTCGTTCCTGGGCCTGAAACTCACGTGCAATTTGACTGAGTGAATGTAGCTTTGCTCTCAGTTCCAAAACATAATTGAATTTCATTTTTACTGTGGCTTGGACCCTCCTCCCAAGTTTCTTTTAACAGGTCCAAAATGCCACGGGGTGTTCGCCCGTACAATAATTCAAAGGGGGAAAACCAATTGCAATAGTTTTAGCTGATATATTGTGGAGGGGCACTGCCTCTGGGTATCGTGTTGCATAATCCACTAGGACTAATACAAAGCGATAGCCTTTGGCACTCCGTTCCAATGGCCTGATGAGGTCCATGCTATTTCTTTCGAAGGGGACCTCGATTGATGGAAGTGGCTGCAAAGGAGCTTTTGGAATGGCCGCACGGTTTACTTTTTGACATTCAGGACACGCCGCACACCACCAGTGAACGTCAGTCCTTATGCTTGGCCAATAAAACCAAGCCATTATACGGGTGAGTGTCTTATCCTGTCCCAAATGATGTGCCATCAGATTGTTGTGAGCCGCCTAAAAAAACATTTTCCAACGGTTTTTTGGTACTAAAAGCTGCGGGATGTTCTCATTTGTATGTGGGTCCCGACACAGCTGATACAATTTCTTTAATAATACAAATATAGGGGTACTGCCCTCTGCTGGTAGAGTAGCCTACCATCAATTTTAATCACTTAGTCAGCGACTCGACTCGACTCAGCGTCTCATCCCGAGACTGCTTGAGTTATGCCTCCCCTGAAAGCAATGGTAGGAGGCGCAGTGCCCACTCTTCAACCGGCCAGTTGTACGCCGTGGTTGTCCTCTCAGAAAGTTCCATGAACGCCTCCGGGTTGTCCTCCGGTCCCATCTTGTGTAGCTTGATGTTCACCAGGGGTCGGAGTGGGAATTGCTGGTTCTTCAGCCATCAGTATGGCTCGATCTGCAGCCTGCTATGCTGTCATAGCTTCCAGCACCCGTTGTTGGTATTCCTGCAGGCTGCAGAGAGCTTGGTGTTGGAACTCCAGCATTTGCACCAGCTGCGTCACCAGTTTCAGCAGCGGAGAAGGCTCCATCATCGGAAAGACTATTCTGTCCCAGGTTTCGGCACCAAGTTGTCACATGTCGCGACAATAAACCCCTGGGAGGGACAGAATAACAGGACACAGGGAGATGCAGCAGTTCTGGCTTTCACAGGCCTTTACTTGAAGAGAGCAAGTGGTTTCAAAATAAAAGCACATAACAGACATCTTCCCCTCTCACCTCACGGGATCCAGACAAAAATAATAAACTAAAACAAGAAAGACAAAATAAACCAATACAAACAAGTGCTTTTCAGCAGCGGACTTTCAGTGTCCAGTGGTCTCACTCACTTGCTCTCTCTCTCTCTGCTGCAGGTCTCAGACACCTAATGTGGAAAGGAAGCACACTTTTAAGCCCTGGGCTGATTAGTTATTGCCGCCCAGGTGCGTGTGTATACTTAACCAGTAGGCCTGGCCTCTGATTCCCTCCGCCAGATGAAGCCCTGCCACAGGGACTTGCTAGGGAGTCCTCGCTATGTTGTAGTGCACACCGGCATCAACGACCTGCAACGCCTGTGCCAAACACCATCCATACAGTGATGTCGGAGAAAGCCTCCTGGGAATTCCGACCCTCACATGGTCATATTCACACTATTGCCTCCCCCCATCATCAGTGACATCAGTGCGGAGATCGGTAAGAGCTGCGCTGCACTGCCTGGCTCATCACCCCACCATTGGCCCCTGGTACCTCTACGATGTGCTGCATCTCAACAAAGAGGGTGTCAAAGTCTTTGCCAAAACACTGAAACATGTGGCACTGGGACGCAATCGATCCAGCTCCCCCAGCCCCCCCACGCCACGCCAGTGGTCACCGTCTTTGAGCCCCCTTTGAGTCCTTGAGCCCCACCGTCCTTGAGCAGCGCTCATCACTCCAATACCCTGCACCCAGCCAGCACCCCGCTGCCCCCCACAAGGTCCCCGCCCCCCAGAGTGCACCCCCACCAACACAAACCCAGCTACGCTGCAGCCCTTACAATGTCCCCTGTCCCACCTGCCCCTCCTTCTGAGCTGGGTGAAATAAAACAGCTGCTTGATGTCCTGTGTGCTGAAGATGCTGAACTGTTAATCAATTTTATTGTGTTTATTTAAGATACAAATAATAATGAACACAAATAGCATAAATTAAAAAATAAATAGTAGCTTATCATGTTGTTTTGTTTAAATGAGTTTATTCCATATTAGCTGTTGGAACATATAGGGTCTGCGGTCCTTTGTGTTCAGGCTGAAGAGCACAGACCCTGAAGTCCTCAAAAACATTTCAAATCTTGATTTTCATTGAAACTTGGTGCTGAGAAGATACTATCACCCACTGTCCTCCAGGTTATGTTGAAATTATAGTGCCCTCTATAAAACTAAAAACAGTGTGGCATTGCAGAGATTCAGGAGGAATATTGATGTGGTACAAATCGGAACTCGCCAAACGCATTACAGTCACCAAAAAAGAATCACACCCATGGCTTAAATTCAACAACGAAATTCCATGCTGAGAAAATAATATACACCTGTGTACAGCTTACGCTGTCCTACATGAATCTCCCTACTATAATGTTCTGTAGAGTTCTACTCTACACACAGAAATATGCCATTTCTAGGCCCAGGGAAATGTGCTACTGTGTGGTGACTTCCACTCGATCCACATTGGCCCCCTAGTGGTGAGATGTATCCATCCCAGCAGCTTAAACCCCTTTGTGCAGAAGGCAAATTTGGTCAATTCTCACCTATTTAGGGGGTGCTCTGTTTAAGGCTTTATAACTCCAGCTGTGAGCATCAGGGCTTAAATGAAACAAGACAGGTCTACCATTTACTTAGATTTGTTTACGGACTTAGATTTGTTTATTTTCAAGTCAAAATAAACTTTAAGTCAAAATAAAGTGCCACAAATGCAAAGAAACTTTGGAAAAATGCAAAGAATTTGTTTTTCTTTAGGTTGCAACAAAATACTGAGAGCTACATAAGTGAAACAGGTAAATCTATAGATTTCCTGGATCATAAACTCCATGTCCACAAGTGTGCAAACTCTGAGCATGATATGTAGAACTACTAAAGATCAATGATGCAAAATATAGGCAGTGTAGCCTGTTGTCCATTAGTGTCTCCAAATCTATCCAAATGGCTAAATTCTGCACTGCTCTAAATAAAATAAATTATGATATGTTTAACTACAAATCAACAGTTTTGGCTTATAAAACTCACTTTTGCATCATTTTCAAGTGGGAATTAATATATTTTCATCAGTATAGGGGGGTAGATATCTATGGGTCCAAAACCCTATCCAAAACATCCAATAAAATTAATAAATGTTGTTTTGTCCATTATAAAGCACATACATTTGCCCCTTCTGATGGTTTAAGATAAAAATATTGATATACAGTTGCAGCCACTATTATTGTAAAGATGAGCAAAAAGGGTTATAAAAAATTCACCGTTTGGTGAATTAGCTTAATCTCACACTGAAAAAACAAGAAGAATCCAACCTTTAATTGACGTTAATTTATTATGAGAAAAAAAAATCCCTCATCAAGAAATAATTATTTTTAACAAAACCACATTGGCCACAATTATTGGCCCCCCTGCATTTATATATAGAATAAAGTAATAATTTTTAATATTTGGTCACATATCCTTTGCATGCCATGACTTCCTGATGTCTGTGACCCAACAACATCAAAAGACTCTTGATATCTTATTTTCTGGTACTCTTACAAGCGATACTATAACATCTCTGCATTTGAATGGATCTCTATGGGAATTGGGGGGTGGGACTAGATTTAGCTGTAAATTATGCTGGAACAGTATGGAATACATGGTTGGTAAAATGGCTGTAAGTCAACAAGGGTCTGAGGTATCAAACAAGCCTTAAACAATCACTCTGCTGCCAGATATGCAGTAGATATGGATGGATCACTTTAAGGGTTGTTTCTCCTGACAAATATTCCTATTGAACTCTATAGAAAAATAAGTCAGGAGAAGAAACCCTTCAAGTTATTCATCCATATCTACTGCATATCTGGCAACAGAGTGATACTTATGCTGTGGCCTGACGAGCCGGCAACTGCAGCGCCGCTGCATTGCCTTGATATATTAGTTAACAGCCTGCAAATATATACCTACCACGACCTAGCATCACAAGCTAACACTTGTTTGACACAACTTTAGCTCCCAAACCGTTTATCAAGGCAATGCAGCGGCGTTGCAGTTGCTGGCTCAGGCCACAGCATTAGTATGGTCAGAAGCAGTTCGTGGAAATTAAGTTTTAAATTAGGTTTTGTTCGGTATTACTCATTTGAGCATCTCGGGGCAATACAAAAAGACCGTCTGTGCATTTTTTGTTTTATTTTTTCCTCACGATACATCGTTGAGCTCACTGAAAGTCAGCCATTTTCCCATAGGAATACATTGAGCAGCAGAGACTAACCAACCTAATGACGTCACGACCGCAGTTGGTCCAAGATGACTGCGCCCTAGTGGAAAAAAAGCTAATTTCAACTTCTTTTTCCAGCAAATACGGGTCAGTTTGAGATTTGAACGCACGGTCATATCTAATTTAAGGTAAAAATCTAACGAACCAGAGCCACTTTACTCAGTGCTTCATGTCCCCTTTAAATACACAGAACTAATGAGCAAACGAGAAACAGGTGAGCAGCGGGGCAGGTGAAACACATAGGTAATCAGGAGGGGAGACGAGAGGCAGGGCTGACACAATGGGGAAGTGAAAACACAAGCACATGGATGGGAGACGGAGAAAGAAAACAAAAACACGAAGGACACCGAACATAACCGAACACGAGGTAACAGTAAAATACAACACAGAACTCAAATACTGACAATGAGAGAGCTTAAATTAAGAGGGAATAAAGATATACGGTAAAGAAGGTTACTGTCTCGGAGAGGACAGAAAGGAAAACCAAGGCGAGGAACAGAAAGTGCAAACGAGAGAAAAATAAACTCCTAACAGGAATGTCTGACGCACTAAGGCAAGTCCCACATTACTTTAATCGCACAAAGCTTTAAAGTAAAGTGGTCGCCTGTACCTATACCGGAGTACCTGGCTTTAGGTGGCAAAGTAAGACACAAAAGTGCCGGAACCGGAAAGCGCAGCGCTTATATAGCTAGCTGAACACCTGAAACAGGTGAGATAAATAAGTGTCAGGCGGCGGAAAAACATGGCAAGGACACCGTCCCGAAGCCGCGAGAGAAACCACCGCAGAGAAGGAACGGCGACCTGCAAAACCATGACAATACCATGGCTTGATACTCGATTCTGATTGGCTGGAGGGTGGGCATTAATTTTGTGTATACCACCCGGCTATGAAGTAGCGCTGGCAACATTTTAATCACCATTCTAAATGAATACGCCATCTACGTTATCTGCTGCCAGTGCCATAGAGTCGACCCTTTTATGAATGGTAACCATAGCAACACCAACAGCTGATTAATAAAGCCGGCAAATAACGCAAAATCCGCTGATTAAAAAGTTTGTTTTTGCCAGATATCTTAGTTACAACAACTTTAATCTAGCAAATAAGTTTTGTGGTTAGAGGTGCAGTATTTATTTAGTTTGAAAACATGAACGTAACATAGTAGGGCTTTACGTAATGTAGCCTAATGTTAATGTCAGCAACGCTGGTTGTGAAGTTACTTCACAAAGCACTTTCATCTGTGTATTAAAAAACATTTTATCCAGCGAAATGTCTTAGATATGATAAGTTACATCTAACAGTAACAAACTGTATCTATAGTAGGCTATTTTTTGTTTCAGATGTTCCCATCTCATGACGCATATCTGAAATGCAGTTTCCTTAGCCTAGGTTAGGCTGCGTGACCAAACCATTTTTAAAAAGCAACACAGAGAGGGAGGTAAATTGAGTTGCAGTTTCAGGCAATTTTCTTAAAAAGAAACGAATGACAAAAATAACCAAAATTAGGGCTAATTGTATGGTATAAAGTTGAGAAGGAACTATTTATTTCTTTATAGAATCAATTGTTTTCAGAACTACCAACGAGAGTTTTTTGCATAACTACGGACAAAATAGAACTAGTAACCAGAAATAGAATTAGCAACGATTAGTAATTCGTTTTCTGTTCAAATAGAACTATCAACCAGCAGTTGTGCTTGACAACGGAAAACAACATGCCAAAATCATAAGGATATTTCAATTTCAGCTGATTCAAGTCGATAAAAATCAATAAATATGGAACTATATATAATCATTGTTGGTAACCATGGTATAAACGCAATAATGACCTCGGAGCCAGGCATTATACAGTTTGAATGTCCTTTGCAGAGGGAAATTTACTACCTCCACATCGGGCATTCAAACTGTATAATGCCCGGCTCCTCGGTCATTATTGCTTACTTATAAAACGGGTAATTCTGACCACGCATTATGATGGGTTGAGAGGTGTTCAAATCTGTGTTTATATTTGCGATATAGTACGCCTATGATGCAATACCCTGTTTACCTGGACGTTTAAATTAATATCACTCCGCAGCAAAAACTTTCTGATGCGGTTCTGGAGGTGTCATGGGTATTTGCAGCCCCTGCTGTTTCTGCGGTCGTCTTTCTTTTTGGCATCGTCAGGACGCTCTATCGGATTTTTTCCGCCTCCGTTCCGGTATTCGTATCTTGCCCTACAATTATTCTCTGTACCTGTTTTGCGTTTCCTATCGGCTATAAATACCTCAGGACTTCCGCATTTCCGCACTTCGATATTGTCTATGCTATGTTGAAAACGAAGTCGGTAAGGTATAAGATTCGGTCACTGCATTTCTGGTTTGTACAAATAGGAAACGCAGCAAGTCCGGTTTAGAGTTAGGAGAAAGATTTATTTGAGTCTTTTTCTTTCCTTTCTCTCTTTATCCTTTGTACCTTTCTGCCAGTTACCTTTTTGTTCAGCTCGTTTTCACCTAGAGCTGTAGGTAACAGGTTATAGTTTCATTTTCATTCTCTCGCCCGTTTATACGGGGTTTCTTTTGTTTTGTTTCACGACCTTTAGTGCGTGAGGTTCTTTGGTTAGTTATTCTTGCTGTTTATCGAGATCGCCTCAGTTTTTGGAGGTTGCTTTGTTTTGCTTTGTGCTAGGGAAGTTTTGCTCCCGATCCTGTGTTATCCCAGTCCTGGTTCGGCTACTTCTGCTTTTTGTGGTTTTAGAAATCCTTGTCGGTCGCGTTTGGTTCTCCGAACCTTACACGCCCCCTTACAGAATATCGAAGTCAGAATGGAAGAACCAGCGACTTCTACCGATTCATACAAAACGCTGCCTAGCCAGGGCGCTACAAATGTTACCTCTGAGGAGTGTAGGACAATTATCATTCTGTTTGTCTCTCCCCAGTTCTCTTCCTGAGTAGGGAACTCTTTGTATATACAGAAAACCCTAAAAATGCCTCTGTGTCTGTGTAACATTCCAATGCTATCTTTCACTTCCCTTCTGGAGCTCCAGGCCCCGGGGATCAAAGCATTAGGTAACAATAGGAAGGGGGCTAACACCCACCCGGCATAAGCCCAGACGATTGCGCATCGCAGATCACGGGCGAGGTGTGAACCCCGCTATCAATATAGCCTCTGATCGTGCCAGCACGGCGCCTAAAGAATCAATCACTGCCCTTATATTTTGCGTAGGACACTACTGACGCCTAGCGAGCGTTCCCAGTATCTCTAGGAGAATCCATTCATGCTCACGAATGGAGAAAAGTAGCCTCTCAGTAAATGTAATCCAAAATGCAGTTTCTGACACCTAACGGAGCCAAATAAATAAATAAAGCCATGTCCGAGTCCTTATCGTATAGCACCGCGTCTCCGAGGTTGCCAGCCCACGCCGTTAATGAATTATCAACCATCTCCCCCTAAACGAAGCCGGAAGTAATCGTGTTTGGTATGGTTAGCTCCATAAATTTATAACAAAAATCAAGAGACCTATATCCGTGTATTTCGGTAGAGTTGAGAGTTATCTAACTTAATCACATTCCTGTACTAATTTCTTAAAATTAGTGTGACGGAGTGATCCACTAACAAAGTCACATCGAGATATTTGAATGCTATAAGTGCCGAGGGGGAATTCCCTCACGGCATATCACGTGCTTAAGGTTGATAAAGGGTGACCTATAGTGACTTGGGTTCAGTATTCAGAGTACTGAGCTGCTAACAGGGCAACTGGAGGGATCCCTGAACAATAGTCCATAACTATTGTGTGGTAATTTAAAACAAAGTAGTTAATTAAATGAATCCTAATTTAATGAATAAAATCACTCTGAATTACCTACCATCAATCTGACAGGAGGCTATTTTCATTCTGCAAATTCAACAAAGCCAGTTGATGGAACAACTGCAGAACCAGGGAGACTGCCTGAAAAAACTAAGAGAGAGCCTCCATAGACTTTCTGTGGCAGTTAATGCTCCCCCAGTTGCACAAGCACAAACTCCTCCCGTACCCATGCCACGTACCATTAAGGATCCCAAACTCCAGTTACCACCATGGTATGGTGGCAAGCCAGGTCAATGCCGCCCCTTTCTGACACAATGCCTTATTTCCTTTCAAGCACAACCCTCCCGTTTTACCACATCAGAATCCCGCGTAGCTTTTATTTTGTCCCTCCTGAACAATCAAGCTCTTGCTTGGTCTGACCCTTTAATTCGGACCAACGCTCCCTGTATTCGCGATTCTATTCAGCTGATGAAGGAGATGCAACTGGTCTTTGATCATGAGGTTTCAGGCGAGGAAGCAGCCAGGAGACTGAACAGCTTACGCCAGGGAACTGACACCGGAGCGGCTTTTTCGATCGCATTTCGAGCTTTAGCCGGGGAGACAGGTTGGCCGGACGGCCCGCTAAGATCGTTATTTTTAAAAGCGTTATCGGAACCTATAAAGAACGCTTTGGCTATGATCGAACCACCTGCCACATTCAGTGATCTTGTTACCGCGGCTATACGCATAGACAACCGTATTAGGGAACGTGAATGTGAGGGCAGAAAACGCCCGGTTCGGCATAAGCTTTCAGTAGCAGTAGGTACTCCCCTATGTTCTCCATCATTCTCCTCCGTTGATCAGGAGGAGCCCATGCAGGTGGATGGGTCATCTCTCCTTAAGTCTAGGGGGGCGAAACCGCTAAAGTACTGGTGTCGTTATTGTAGACGCAAGGGTCATACAAAGGATCAGTGTCCCAAGTTGATGGGAGGGGTCTCACTAGGGAGACCGAGGTTCCCAGTGAGACAAAATTGTACTCCTTCTCGTACCCTTGTACCGGTCCAACTGCTTTGGAATGGACGTTCGGTCAGCGTTAACGCCTTTATTGATTCCGGAGCAGCCGATTGTTTTATTGACGCTAAATGGGCTAAGGAATTAAAGATTCCCACACACAGACTCACTAGTTCATGCCAGGTTACTGCTCTCGATGATCGCCCTTTGAGTTCCGGAATCATTAAAGAGAGAACTGGCCCTATATTGATGCACTTTTCTCTCCAGGGTCACTCGGAGAGAATAACATTTTTTTTGGTTGATTCTCCGTCTTGCCCACTCATTCTGGGTCATTCATGGTTGACTTTACATGACCCTCATGTTGGTTGGGGCAGAGACAGGGACCCTATTCGCCAGTGGGGTTCCCAGTGTCAATCCCACTGTCCCAACTTAATTATCCTTCTTCGGGCCACGTTTCCACGGTTCCATTTGCTGGGGGAGGTTCCAGGGAGGAAGATAACCGTTCAGTTTCCAATTTCAAGTGGAAGACGTCATCTGACACCCCGTCAGAGACCCCGGAGGTGGAAGGGGCGCTCGAGTTTCGCCTGCCCACTAACATACCAGTTTCTCAGATTGTGGCCCCAGTTAGGGGGGCTATTGAGACAGCAGTGCAGAAGGCTATACATTCCGAGCCCGGTCCAGGTGGGAGTCCGCCCCATTGCCTGTTTGTACCTTCTCGGTTGAGGTCGCAAGTTCTCCAGTGGGGTCACGCCTCTCAATTGGTGGCTCACCGGGCGTTCACCGGACGAAAGATTTTATTTCTCGCCGGTTTTTGTGGCCCAAACTTGAGAGCGATGTGCGGGAATTCGTCACCGCGTGTTCTACTTGCGCCCGTAATAAGGGTTTGCAGCTTTCCCCACCGGCCCCCTTACGTCCACTTCCCTTTCCCAGTCGTGTTCATCCCACCTTCCACGTCTCTTGCCTTAAACCGGTGCTCGTTAGTGCTCTCGCCCCGGTTGACAAGCCGCCGTCTCCCCCCCAGTTCTTGGAGGGAGGTACGGTCTATACCGTTCTGCGTATTTTGGCCGACAGACGCGTAGGCATAGGCTACCAGTTTCTGGTGGACTGGGAGGGGTGTGGTCCTGAGAAGTGCTGCTGGGTTTCTTTTAGAAATCCTTGTCGGTTGCGTTTGGTTCTCTGAACCTTACACTCCCCCTTACAGGAGGCTAGAGAAATCATGTCCGTGAGTGGACATAAAATCTAAAGTTCCCTTCAGAGCTACTGGTAACCAAATACACTGGAAAGGAAATCAATGGTGGAGTGACATTCTCGCTGAAGAGATTAGTCTCTTTTATGCTAGTAAGGATAGCAACAGTTTAGGCTACAGCTGATTCATAAAACCGGTTAAAACATAAAATCTGCAGATAAAAGTTTGCATTCGGCACATATCTTAGTTACAGCAACTTTAATCTAGCAAACCATTTTTGTGGTCAGAGGTGCAGTATTTATTCAGTTTGGATATACACATTTAGTAATTAGGAATTTAGCTATAGGCAGCCTGTAAATTAATGTGAGAAACATAGCCTACCGACTGGTTGTGTGAATGCAAGTTAACGTTAAAATAGACTAACGTTACACTGTGTGACCAAACCATTTTTAAAAGGCAAGGCAGCAAGAGGGAGGCAACGTTAAATCGGAGTTGTAAGGTATAAAAACGAGAAGGAAGTATTTTTTCCTGATAGAGTCCATTGTTTTCAGAACTAACGACGAGAGGTTTTTGCATGAAATTGAACTAGTAACGAGCATTAGCGACGAGAGGTTTTCAGTTAAAAAAGAACTACCAACCAGAGTTTTGCTTGACAACAAAAACACAACATGCCAAAAGTGCCACGGAAGGATATTTCAATCTCAGCTTATTAAGTTGATAAAAATCAATAAATATAAATGTAACTATATATAATCATTGTTGGTAACCATGGTATAAGCTGGCAACCATTTTATAAAAGCAATAAGGTAACTTGACGCAGTACAATATCATCAATATAGTCACAGTTAAAGGGTTGCCGGCCTTCCGCGTCGGGCCTAACAACACCTTTTAACTGCGACTATATTGACGATATAGTACTGTGTCTCGTACCTTATTGCTTAATTATACAACAATGAGATTCAAGCGAGTAACGTGATTGGCCGAGACGCGTGCTGGTATTTAGTATAACCTCACTGCCATTGCGTAGATGCGTTCTATAGAGCGTTGCCTAGGAAGCATAGACAACACCAATATCAACGGCAACAGGGTGCTAGTAATTTGGCGAATCCGAAATAAAGAATGAGTTAATCAAAAGTTATTGTTTCAATATTTTTGAATTACTTACTAAACGTTTATGGTAACATTGTTGTTTAAAGCAATAGATTACTCGAGAATTTGTGCGTTATTGGATATAATCACTGCGGAGAGTACTCCGCAACTCGACCTTCGGTCTCACTGCTGTGACGTCACCGCAGTAATTATATTTCCAATAATGCACTCCCTCTCATGATCTATTGCTTAATTCTATGTCTCGGACTTCTCAAACCAACATGTATTTAGGGACCCTCCGAAAAGTGCGTTGTCTACACAAACTAACTCCTCTAAGTTTGTGTACTTACGTCGGAAAAGTCATCTTGAACGTAGTACACGTTTTAATTGCCTTTCACTAATGACATAGCCATGACAAGTTCCACACACTGACACAGTATCTCTACCTCTAAGCTTTCCCAAAGAAGGGGTCCTGAATGGAGAAAAGGTTAAAGTTTTGTGAGGGACCGCAATACTTTAACCTTTTCTCCATTCAGAACCCAGAAAATTTCCCAATGTCACCTTAGGGACCGCAAAACAACCAGAATAATTATTTTATTTTATTTTTTACCAGAAAAAAAAAAATTCTCCCCATGTCACCTTAGGGTCTCCGTAGTACACAAAACAACCAGAATTTTATTTTTATTTTTTATTTTTTAACCATTAAATTTTTCCCCCCGATGTCACCTTAGGGAATGCAAAACAACCATACACTTTTTGATTGACAGGACATTATTGAGGCTGATCATCAGTTGTTTTTAACAAATCCTACTAGGAGAAGGGCCAACAGCGCCAATAGCAGCAAAGTGCGTCTTTGCGTGTCGTAACCTGAGGGACACTGGTTAACCACCAAAAAGTATATACATTTTATTTATTAATTTTTCGTTTATTTTATTTATTTTTTCATGATATGCATGCCCATGCCCTCATCAAGGTGCTGCATAAAAGGGCCTCATCCCCAGACCTAAGCAGAGGGGTTTGGAGACTGGGACTTTTTGCGGCACAGTTTGGTTTAGTTTTTTTTTTGCAGTGTTCCCTTTTGGTTGTGGACTTCTCACTATTTCCTGCATCCTTGGTTGCCAAATTTTCCTTTTTGTTTTATAAGGTTTGCAGAGGATTGTTCTGGGTTTCTTTGTCTGTTCACCACGTGATACAGTGGCCATCCCCAGCCCTGTATCACAATATACAATGAGCACCATAATTCATTGGACAGTGACACATTTTTTGTTATTTTGGTTCTGTACTATAGCACTTTGAGTTTGAAAGGATACATTGACAATGAGGTTGAAGTGCAGACTGCCAGCTTTAATTTGAGGGTATTTTCATCCATAAGGGTCGTTTGTGACTCATTTTCCTATTGAACTCTATGGAAAAATAAGTCAGAAGAAACAACCCTCCAAGTGATCCATCCATATCTACTGCATAATCTACTGCATATCTGGCAGCAGAGTGATGGTTTGAGGCTCGTTTGATACCTTAGGCCCTTGATGACTTACAGCCCTTTAACCTACCATGGGTTCCATACTATTTGCGTGTAATTTACAGCTTAATCTAGTCCCTCCCCCCAATTCCCATAGAGATCCATTCAAATGCAGAGAGGTTATAGTATTGCGTGTAAACCTGAAAATAAGATATCAAGAGTCTTTTGATATCCTTTTATACCCAGTCATGATAGCATCACCTGTTAACTTGTGGAACGTTCCAAACAGGTGTTTTTTGAACTTCCCAGTCTTTTTTTTTCAACTTTTTTCGAACGTGTTGTAAATTTACAAATCACTGCTTTCTGCTTTTATGTCCATTTTACATCCTGTCCCAACTTTTTTGGAATTGGGGTTTGTATATATATATATATATATATCCTCTGATGTCAGGAACTACAGTCCTGTATCTCTCTTGCCCTTCCTGTCCAAAACTCTTGAACGAGCTGTCCTTAACCAACTGTTTGTTTTTCTCCACCAGAACAACCTGCTTGACCCGCATCAGTCCGGCTTCAGAACTGGCCATTCCACTGAAACTGCTCTCCTGGCCATGACGGAGGCACTCGCCACTGCTAGAGCCTCCTCCCTATCCTCTGTTCTGATTCTCCTTGACCTGTCTGCGGCGTTCAACACGGTCAACCACAAACTCCTTATCTCCACACTCACTGAGATTGGCATTTCTGGGACTGCCCTCTCTTGGTTTGCATCGTATCTCACTGATAGATCCTACCAAGTCTCCTGGAAGGGTTCCATCTCTGCACCCCATCCCCTGTCTACAGGAGTCCCACAGGGATCTGTACTGGGTCCTCTGCTGTTCTCTATTTATACTAAGTCTCTTGGTTCAGTAATTAATTCACATGGCTTCTCATATCATAGCTATTCTGATGATACTCTACTCTTCCTCTCTTTCCCTCCCTCTACCCCACAGGTTAAGGAGAGGATATCTGCTTGTCTGGCTGACATCTCTGACTGGATAGCTACCCATCACCTGAAGCTCAACCTTGACAAGACAGAGCTCCTCTTCATGCCATACAAGGCCTCCCCACTACATGACCTCTCCATCACCGTTGACGGGACCATGGTGGCTGCCTCCTGCTCTGCAAGGGGGTGGTCCTGGATGACCAGCTGGACTTCAAAGAGCACATCAGGGCGATGGCACGGTCCTGCCGGTTCCTCCTGTACAACATCAGGAGGATTCAACCATACCTGACCACCTACTCCACCCAGCTTCTTGTCCAGACCATGGTCACCTCACGCCTGGACTACTGCAACTCCCTGCTTGCAAGCCTACCAGCCTGCGCCATTCTTCAACTGATCCAGAATGCATCTGCCCGGCTTGTGTTCAACCTCCTGAAATTTTCCCATGTAACCCCCCTGCTGAGGTCACTCCACTGGCTGCCAGTTGCAGCCAGGATCAGGTTCAAAGTTCTGACCCTGGCCTACACTGCAGCCAATAGGACATGCCCCGCCTACCTGCAGGACTTAATCCAGAACTATGTTCCTGCTCGAGCACTTCGCTCTTCTACAGCAGGGCGACTCGCACTTCCCCCCCTCCGTGTCAACAGCTCTCGCTCGTCCCAACTGCGGAGCTTTTCCACCCTAGCTCCTCAGTGGTGGAATGAACTTCCCATTCCCCTACGTTCTACTCTAACCCTGCCTGCGTTCCGTCGTTGTTAGGTGTCGGAGGGGGAAGGACCCAAACGCAGGCAGGAATATGAAAAACCGAAGTTTTAATATGGGCAAGGCAGCAATCTGTGGTATAACAGGCAGGGTCAAAAACCGGGGAGACAGGCAAAGAAACAAAACAGTCCAAAGAATGGTCAAGGAACAGGCAGGGGTCGTAACCGGGAAGGCACAGCAAAGGTACAAAAGCGGAATCCAAAAACAGGGTCGCGAGAACACAGGCAGGGGTCCAAACCAGGGAGTCAAAGGAGGAACACAAAGAAAACAAAACAGACTGGATACAAAACAAAACAACAACAGGCAAAGAACTTGGGAAACAAAAACTAGAAAACAGAATAAACAAACAGCTCTGGCAGAATCTCGGAAAAAACAGGCAACACAGAAGCAAAATATTTAGTACAAGGAACTCGCGAAGAAACACTGAAATGACAAGGTATAGATACACACAGAGGGAGACAGACATAATGGGAATCAGGTGTGTAGAAGCAGGGAGGGGAGATTGCTCACAGGTGAGAACAGTGAGGGTTAACAGGGACCAATAAAACAATGACAGGGGAAACGTAAGACACGGACTGGAATACACATAGACACAATGATAACAAACGGCCTGGAGTTAGCAGGTAAACAAGTGCACAGCTCAGAGGGGAGGACACGAAAGTGGACACATGTGCAGAGAATGCAAAATCACAGATAGATACAGAGATAGGATAACGAGGAGGGAAATGACAGCTGCAGATAGAAACTCAAGATGAATTAATAATTAGTAATGTTAGTAGTGAACTCTAGAACCCTAATGTTAGTAGGTTAGCTGGTTAGTATTATATACATGTTAGTTTGTTAGCAGGTTAGTATTAAATCTAATTAGTATGATTAGTACATTAGCATAATATACAAATATAAATAAAGCCAGAAGGAAGAAAACGAGATATACGAAATACAGAGGAAACCCGAATGTTCCCAAAATCACCCGAATAGTGCAATGACAAAGACAGGGAGTGGAATCTCAGAAAACATGGAACGCGGACTGACAATCGCGAGGGAAAAGAAATCAGGAAAATAATAACAAATAAAGAATAAACAGACAGAATTACAGGATCCTAACAGTCGTCGCCTGAAGACACACCTCTTCAGACTCCACCTTGACTGATATTCTAATCTAGGACCTCATGGTACTAGTTCCCTGTGTTTTCTTGTCTGTTTTTACCCACAGCTTACTGTGAACTACATTCAACGTTCATTACTAGGGATAGCTGCTACATTACGGGAAGGATGTGCTTTGTCTTATCTGTTCTGTAGTGACTTCGATGACGTTTCTGTATGCACTTATTGTATGTTGCTTTGGATAAAAGCGTCTGCTAAATGACTAATGTAATGTAATGTATATATATATATATATATATATATATATATATATATATATATATTACTACTGATATACTGCAGTGGTGGTTGTTACTGTTACCACAGTTAAGAATAGCAATTCTAATTCATCTGCATTCATGTTTTTATGTGTTGTGTATTTCCGTATGTGGAAACATTTATGAATGTATTTCATGCCAATAATTTGCATTTTGAATTTGAGAAGGAGAAAGACAGAGAGACAGAAGTAGGTTGAGAGAGATGGAGAGAGAAAGGGAGAGAGGACAGCCAGAGAGATGGAGGGTGAGAGAGAAGGATGGGAGAGAGAGAGGGCTATCACAACACTGGTAAACATAGAAAGCAAAATCAGTGAAAGCTGATGATTTCCCTTGACTGTACCTTGTGTATCTGAGTAACGTCCTGTTTAAAATCCTCTTCAGACAGTTCATTCTGGAAAATGAAGATTACGTCATTTTTAATCAAATACATACTTTTTTCATACAGGCAATGGAAATCCAAACTTTCTGAATCAAGCATTGAATTTCCCATTGATACGCCAAACAAAGAAGGAAAGCAACAGAAAACATGTTTGAAGACTGGGACCATATTCATAAAGCATCTCAGCAAAGAAATGCTGGTCTAGCCTTTTAGCTCATAATGAAAAAGTTGTTATGAACAGGCTGAGGTTGGTACTAGGCCCCTTAACTGTACTTGCACTGGGCTCTTATCAGACAGGTAATTTGCATCTGTCACTTCAAGTTAATTGAAATGAACAGGGGCATGGTCAGGTGGAGTGATGTGTGTCTGTAAATCAATGAAATACTATGAAATGTGTGAAAATGGGTGCCCAGTAGGATTACACAAAAATCTTGGTTTGTTACATTTGTTTTGACTTAACGGTTCGGTACATTTTTGGTACAGCAGGAACAAATTAAATGTTTGTTTAATAAATGATATTATTAAACCCGTGTCTGTTTTGATGTTGCGTAAACGTGAGAATCTGAGCCAAAATAGTCTATTCAAGAACTCCATCCTTCAGATTATCTATTAAATCTTTGATTTAATTACATTTGTCCACTAATATTTGTAATTTTGATTATTAATTGAAGTTCCAAATTTATGGTTAAATATTTTAGATAATGGTAATTTTATGAGACTGATTACTAATTGCGGTTATACTGCTACACCTACAGAGGTGGTGCCTTGTATAAGGATATAGAGGTATGTCCCCTACATATTTGGTTCCCCGTGGTGAGGATAGCATTTGGCTCTATTCCACGTTTTTGTGATATCAAAACTATTCCATCTCAGAGCTAGACTCCTAATCTAATATAGAACCTAGCTAGATGACAAATTCCGAACAACCACTAGAGGGTGCTCTCGCTATATTGAAAGAACTGGTGTTCCCAGCCTTTGTCTAGACACGTCCCTGTATTCACCAATACTGTGGGATTTTGCGGCAGTTACATGGCCTCACTGCAATTGTAACTTTGGACCCGTAGCTAATCTGTACTGCAGCCAGCAAGCAACATAGTGAATATATACATTTTGAGTGTGTAATGTACTAGCAGTATACGCAAACCACTGCTGTGCCGAGTGTGACTTCTACAAGTGCACTCATTTAGTACCGCTTTGAATTATATATTCAGATAGTTACTGTACAGTCTGCAGTTATGGGACCCGTTTCCATGGAACGGTTCTTGTATTGTTTAAGCCAAGGCCTATCTCCCAGCTATTTAGACTTCCAAAGTAAGCTAAACCTTAATGACTGTAGCACAGAAATTTTCAATTTAATTAATGAGAAGCGTGAGCACGGTGTGTGGTTCCCGGACCCATTGCTATCCAGCTTGATCTTGAATTTCTCCAGGCAAGCCAGCCTTGCCCTCCTTAACAATGAGGAACTAAGCCGAGAGATTATAAACCTTAGACAGCAAAACACCAGTATCCTCAATGAGCTCCATACTGTTAGCAAGAAAGCCATGCAGTATCTAGGAGATTTGCATTCAGCTGAAACAAATCTCTGCTCTTACCGTGAGGAACTGTTGAGGCTAAAAGGTGAACAACCTGCGCTACTGCAGTCACATGTTTCCCCAGGTTTGCTGTCCCCAGTTTCAATCCCATCTTCCCTGAGTAAAGCCACTTACTCTGAACCTTGTGAACAGGGGAAAGGGGGGTCCAATCTTGATTCTGGTTTCTCTAGTCAGGATTCGTCTGCTTCTTCTGACCGAGACTTCTCAGTCTATTCTAAACAAGAGTGCTGTAACCATTTGTGTCGAGGCGCATTTGTCTCACCTCCACTGTGCCAGGAAGAAGTGAGCTGCTTCCCGTTGCCAGTACTTTCCTATCACAGGAAGGAAGGAAGGCAGGTAATTCCCCCTAGAGACAGGGAACACAAAACATGCTCCCCTGCCATCCCCTCTCAATCAGAGAGAGTTTGTAGAGAACCTCATGCTTTCTCCACCAGTTGTAAGAAGCATGAAAGCTACTTTCCTAGTCTGGATTCTCAACCAGACAGAGGGTACCACACCCAAGCTGAACCACCTTCTCATTTTAATGAAGTTTCAGCCTTGCCTTCTTCAAGCAGGCTGACACATGAGAACACAGAGGGTCTTAGATGGAAACACCTTGAATGTATTGCAAAGGATGTAGATTGCTTTGACCCTGAAACCCCAGGTCATGACATTGAAGGCTATCTACGGCAAGTTAATTATGCTCTCATGGACTTGCCCATGGCAACTGAGCGGGAAAAGATTAAACTGATAGAGAAGACTTCCTTGAGAGAGGTTCGTGCGTTCATTAGAATGCAACCCTCTTCCATCCGCAACAGCTATTCTGAACTCTGCAATGCACTCGTAGCGGAATATTTACCCTGGTTTGATGAGGCAACAGCCCTGATTCAAGCCACAGGTATAAAGCACGGTCGCACCGAGCGCCCCCGGGAATACTTTAAACGTTTGAAACATGCGTTCTTCCAGGGCAGAAATTGGCCAGGTTTAGAGGAAAATCAAGCATTCAAATCTCTCTTCTTACACAACCTCCACCCCTGTATTCGAACTCATGTTGTTTTGTCCTCCAAGGAAAAACATTCCATGTGTGAAATTCGGGATGAGGCTCAGATCGCGTGGGACACCTTGCGCATTGTGCCTGCAGATGACAAAATTAAGGATAGTCCAAACGCTCCTAATAACTCCCTTAGTACCTCCCAGCGCACAACGTCGGCGTCTAAGACCTACAGTCAGCAGATTAAGAGAACATTTTCTCCAAAAAGTTGTCACGGTCATTGCTCACGCTCCGATGCTAGTAGCAACTGGAGAGAAGATAGGGTAGATAGCGGTGTTTGACCCAGCCAGTGCTTCTCACCAAAGCACACTGGTAAGGGGGGAAAGTGAAACATCACTTTTCCTATTTTCCCTGTCAGCACACCTACCTTACCGAAAGGGGGGGTGCATAATTAGTCCACATCTGCTTACCTTTCAAACCTTCCCCTCTGGACACCTAAACTAACACTTCTATTCCTAAACCCCAACCTCGGCTTTCCATCTCCCTCAATTGGTCATTGTTCATGAGTTGATGTTAGCCAGTTAGTCTTATGAACTGCCTGGATGTTTGACAGTCGTATGAACTACCAGGACATTGCCCTCAATACACTGTCTTTATTAACTTGTGACAAACCCTGTTACAGGAGGACTATTGGTTTACCTTGGACTGTTGGAACAACTTTGTGCTTCCAAGAAAGGCTTCTGTCCCTCTTGGAAACAAAGGGGGGGATGTAGGGACCAATAGCCAGCTGACAGTCCTTACACAAACACTGACTGTCACTTTAAAGAACATGGAGGCGCGTCTGATGACGTCATCTGCGCGCGCAGCGTTTAAAATCCTCATCACACAGTGAACCGGTGTGAAGGCTCCCTTCCCCCCACCAAGTTAATAAAACTCAGTGATGACCACCGCCTTTTCTCTTCTCGCCCTTGCATCCAGCGGACTTGGTCACTTTTCCCTGAGACTCCCACTACACGGTGGAGTTCACAGAGCTCTGGAACTCCCACAATTCTGTGGAGTTCTCCTAATACTGAGGTTCACAGAGCGCAGAGGATTGCTGAGAATCTTTCTGTGAAAACACAGAGAACGTGGCTCTCCAAGGGGCCGCTGACTTAGCTCGCCTTGCGGTGACTAAGTTTACTTCATCCCACATGTGAACTAGCGTGCGTGTAGCACTGCGCTAGCTGACCACAAGAAACTTCAGCAAAACGAACTTTACAAACAGCGAGAGGGACACCCCCCAGACGAGGAGACCAGCTGTCATTGCCACCCACGCCGCGAAAAGGACACCGGCTCGGACTGCTGGAAAACCACGACCGTGTGTTCCCAGGAGCGCAACAGCGACCACCGGAGACGACAACACGGGTGGAAGGATCTCCGTAAGACTGACTAAGCATCACAGGCAGTAGTTACGGTTTAGTTTAGTCTTATTGGGTTCATGTGAATCTGTGGTTATATCTGTGTTTACTGTTTATTTTAATGAGTTCTGTTCACCGTGTTTACCCTGTTCGAATTGGCTACCTACATAGAGTAACACCACCCACGTGGTTCCTCTCTTCTTGCATGCTAATTCTTCATTCAACTCTCCACATTACTAACAATATTAATATAGTCGGTATTTCAGTGAGTAACGAGTCATTTGGTGAATGTAACGTTATCAGTTAGGAGCTGCAGTTTCGCGTCCGTCTTCTTCACTGCTAGGACCGATACTTCATTGTAGCTAAGCTAGGTTATTCAACCACGCCGATACTACCGTGCTGTACAGACCTACACACGAAGTTTTCTCTCCTTTGTTCAGAGACAAAGGACACGTGCGCAGACGCGCGCGCGCACACACACGCACACACACAGTTAGCCTAGCCTTCCCATATTAGATTAGTTTGATTTCACTGTATTTTTACATGTTTGTTTAATAAATGATATTATTAAACCCGTGTCTGTTTTGATGTTGCGTAAACGTGAGAATCTGAGCCAAAATAGTCTATTCAAGAACTCCATCCTTCAGATTATCTATTAAATCTTTGATTTAATTACATTTGTCCACTAATATTTGTAATTTTGATTATTAATTGAAGTTCCAAATTTATGGTTAAATATTTTAGATAATGGTAATTTTATGAGACTGATTACTAATTGCGGTTATACTGCTACACCTACAGAGGTGGTGCCTTGTATAAGGATATAGAGGTATGTCCCCTACAACAGTCATTTAAAAAGCCCCGACAGCAGCAACAAAGCAGTTTCCTGAAAGCAATAAAATTGGTAACACTTTATAATAATGTCTTGTAGATCATTAGTAATGCATTTGTTCATTATTTACTTACAATTTATAAATCATTATTCCTATATTCACAAACATCTATAAATATGAATTAACATGAGTTAAGTAAAGATCAGAGACTTTCTGTTCAACTGGGAGAGAACATGTGAACAATGTATCTTATATATCCTCCTGCTTCCAGTGGGTGGGGCCGGGAATTGGCCCAAGGGCAGGGCCCAGGCTGAGGTTGGTACTAGGCCCCTTAACTGTACTTGCACTGGGCTCTTATCAGACAGGTAATTTGCATCTGTCACTTCAAGTTAATTGAAATGAACAGGGGCATGGTCAGGTGGAGTGATGTGTGTCTGTAAATCAATGAAATACTATGAAATGTGTGAAAATGGGTGCCCAGTAGGATTACACAAAAATCTTGGTTTGTTACATTTGTTTTGACTTAACGGTTCGGTACATTTTTGGTACAGCAGGAACAAATTAAATGTGAAATATTAAATTGCTTTTCCTTTATTAAAATGTAACAGTGGCTAACCATAATTTCTTTCTGAACAAAATAAGGCACATTCACGTCATTAGGGAGTGAGAACTCCAGTTCCGCAACTGTATTAAAGCAAGGCTGTAATTGTTTGGTTCACAACACGTGGCAAACCGAAAGTCCCATACTGAAGGAAAAGGATATTTTTTCCAGCTTTGACAGAACAAGCGGTGATTGTTTTCTGATTAGACGCCTGTTGCTTATCCCCAGCTTTGCAGAAGTACCTCTCCCCTGACTGAGCGTAAGTAGACGGAAAGATGACGAGTGACACAGGCTACTCTTTTGGTTACACAGTGGCATAAGTGAGGGAACAGTGGCGCACCGCACATTGTCGGATATGTTCTTCTTAAATTAGGGCCTTCAAGAGCAAGAGACAACATAATTGGTATGGCAAACTTGTTCATGGTCCATACAATATCACATTGTTATGAAGTAGCCTTGTGACAGAGCTGCTGTAGCTTAACTCCGCCCAGCTCAGCACCAGTGAAGGCGTGGTTTAGCTTTTAAAAATACTGCTTTCGTAGTTGTTCAGGCTCCTCCGCAATCCATTCACCTCAACTGCTCTCTGAGACGCTATACCATTCTACAAGCAAAGGCACATTTACCAAGAAAGTAATTAATCCAAGTCAGGACTAATTCACGCATCACTGCAAAAACATTGGAGAAGAACTGCATTAAAGTGTAACTACACTCTAGATCACTTTTTTCCGGCTATAAATGTGTTTGTATGCCTACCTTATAATTAAACTTATTCATGCATTCCGTTATTTCAACAATTCTGAAATAATATTGTATATCATAAGAAACTGGTAGAAAAGCGTCTTTGTGCTGCCCCTAATGGTTGAAATTTCCTTTCTGCTCCCCACACTGCCCCCGCCCCAATCGTGATGTCAGAGTACCTCTTTGGAGGTACCTCTACGTCATATGGATAATTGTTGTCGCCCACAATGGAAACAGCCGACACCTGATTGGTTAGACCCGCTACGTTACTTTTGTTTTGCCTCCACGTTTTTAAACCGGAACAACGTGGCATCCTGTTCAATTCTCTTATTCCACCTAAATAGTCCACTAAAATATGTTTCTGAAAATATTTGAGGTGAGAAATAGGCCATGCAGTTGCTTAATCTTGATTCATATTTGATGTGCAATGTCTAGTTTGACAGTTTGATCCGAGTTATACAAAATAATTTGTACAATGCCAACACCACCCCCATCCCTCGGTCACCCCTCAAAGTATTTTTCAAAATTGTGTAGTAGTATGGAGAGACATTAATGACACAATTCCGTATCTCCATAAAATTCTTTCGTATCTCTGTATAATAATTCCGTATCTCCGTAAAAAAATATTTGTGCTTGTAAAAAGGATTTGCATACTTGTGATTAAACTTTGTGGTTGTAGCCAACTTTTTTGTTTGGCCATTTAACTACTTTTTAAGCCATTTACAAATACGAATCAGAAATTGAAGTGCACAAACTGAATCTACGTGCGCTCGGAATTCTGGGATTTCTGGCAGCTTTATTTCGCGCTCGAGTTTTCTACTTTTTTCAGTCAATCAAATTGCAAATTACTTATCAAAGCCTAGGTATTCTGCTTAGAATGGACGGCAAGAATCTGTCAAACTCCGTCAGACGTGTAATGTTCCGATTTCATAGTTAAACGTTATTGAAATTAATTCTTAATTGTCATACTCCCATTAGCTAACGTTAATGTAAAACAGCCATCCATCAAAGCTAGCTACTCTACTGATATATTAACTACTGTCTGTCTGACTGGCACTTGCTAACTAGCTTGCTGTCTGCCAAACTCCGCAAATGACCCTGGTGAAACTTCCATCTTAATCCTGTATGCTGGTTTTCATTCCAACCACAGTTGCAATCCCAGAATTTTAAAAGCTGTTATTTTTATTTCTCAATTAGGTGCTTTTCATGTTTTTATGTCAGTAGTAGGCTAGCCTAGCTATGCATGCCATGTAGAACAAATGTCCCATGTTCACTGTGTGCTATTGTGCTATATTGCAAACAATTAGGCCTAAGTAAAAAGAGGTAATTAGGCCTATGTAAAAAGAGGTAATTAGGCCTAACAATTATTTTACTTAAATTAGACTGAGGTGAATAGGTTTCTAACTAGGTTGTTCAACACATGTGTTCAAGTTCTTTCCTTTTTCCTTAAACAATTAACACAATGCGTTTTGGCTGGTTATCGTATGCTTTGTCTTTGAATTCTTCATTAGGCTATATCTACCAGATGGTTAGTTTTGGTAGCCATGTGCCCACACTTTCACCAGTTAGGAGCCATGATCAGTTAAATAGTTTTGTTACCTTTTTTAATGAAATTGTTTTCAATGTAGCACAATGTGAACATGGGACTTTTATAATTCATTGCATGCATATACTTATGACATAGGCTTAATATATGGCTATTGGCTAAGGGTAAATAATCCCTCTAAACATGAAAAGCACCTAATTAAGAAAATGAACAGCTTGTTAAAATTCTGGGATTGCATAGCCTACAGTGGTCGGCCAGACGGGCCAGGACCGAAGTTGGGACCAAGGGGCCAAGACTGGGCTTTCGTTTTGAAGCTCACTTCCTGGTTGAGCTGGGAGCAGCCATTGTGCCGTTGCTCACTAGCGCCACTGCGGTTGGCTCCAGTATAGGTCTTTCCCCATGTAAGTCAATGGCAGCAATGTGGTCAAAATAGTCAGTCAATAAATTTTTTACACAAAAAAATTTAATTGCAATAGGTGCCTTTCCTTCATCTAATGCCTGTGCATGTGCTGATTTTTTAAAATATTCTGTCGTTTGGACAGGGTATTAACATTTGTTCAGGACCAATCAGAGGGAAAGGTTGAGTTCTGGGATCACTGGCATAGATTGGTTCTATATGGTTCTCACTGCCCTCACTCGGAGGGGCGGGACCTATTTTTATACAGTCTATGCTTGGGACAGGGAGACACGCTGTATTTTTGAGTGGAAGTCGATGGAGAACATTCCTTAGTAGCCTACCGTGAACAAGCTGTTGTTTTGTGGACGCAGTTCGTAGCATAATAAATTGAGTGCCTTACCCGCTCATCTTCAACATGTTTGTCATCACATATTCATTTTGGTTAGCGATAGCTATGGCAAGCCATTTTAATTTAACAGTTATCCTTGCTGTCAAGTAATCCTTGCTCGCTGGCCATATAAGTTCGCTAGCTACCGTGATTGCCTAGCTAACATTACTAACGTTATCCAGCTGCTCTAGCTAGAAATCTAACCGGACATTTCTACACCTGGATCATTTTAGGTGCCAAAAATTACGAAAATGTGCGGGGAATAGAGTCAACGTGTTAGCGGTATGTTTGTACTGACTCAATACGGGGATGTTTAAAATAAAACCAATAATTTATCGGAAAAGAATACGGAGTCTGCGTTTGTAAATGTTTGCAATGTTTGTGATTAGGTTACAGGATGTAGATGAAAGTTAATGCCAGCTACGATGTAGCTACTGTGCTTTTACAACCTTAATCCCCACTTTATCTGGAAGAGTTTTCAGAACGGGGTTTCATGCTGCGGCAAACCGTGACAGACTGCTCTGCCACAGTCGAGTTAATTAGCGGTTAGCAATGGTGGTGATGCATTGCGTCTAGCTTGGCTACCGAGCTCAGCTGGTATGCTATCTAGCTAATCAAATTAGCTGATGTTAGTTGAATATAAATTGAAGATAACTGAATGAACGTTAATTATGTGACGAATACCACACATCCAATGCGAATAAATGACACAGTAAAATCGAGGATGAAAATTAAATGTTATATTATAAAACATTAGCAACTTAAGGAAGTTTACCGCGAGTTTATTTTGCAAAATGGTGGGTTTGGTCAGGTCATGGACTTTATATAGTTCTGTGGGCTTTATAGTTCTGTGGCTTCTCCACTCCGAACTGTCAATCATACTGTGCCCGGGCCATATCCGGTTGACCCTGCTCCAAGCCAAGGTCACTTCGGCTCCACGGAGCAGGCGCAGTTTGTACAAACGGCCGGCGAAAAAGACTTCCGAGCTTCAATTCAGTTTTTACGAGGCCGTGGAAAGGCAATGGGTGACGTCACAGTGGCTTTGTCCATATTTTTATACAGTCTATGGTTGGGACACTGACCTAGACAGTGGCAAGCTAACGTAGCTAGCTAGCAAGTTGGTCTAACTTACGTAGTAGACAGTCAGTAGTCTGCTAGTAGGCCTAGTTAAAATATCAGTAAAGTATAGTAGCTCTGGTGGCTGTTTTAGATTAGCTAATGGGAGTAACAATACTTTTTCAATAATGTTTAACTACGAAATCGCAACATTAGAGATCTGACGGTGCAGAAAACCTAGCTAGGCATTGTAGGCAAGTAATTTGCAATTTGATTGACAGGGGAATCCAGCCAATGATACTGGGGGGAAATAGTGGTATTTGATTGGATGTGGTGGTTTGGGGAGAGCTGGTCCCGCCTCTTTGCTTGCGAAGTGAGCTGTTCACAGATACAAAACATGCTAGACATCGGCATACCCATCGCATTTGCGTTTGTACTACGTTACTACCGTTGCGTAAAAACATTACTAGACTGCTTCAGGGATGATCAAACGTAAACCACTTAGATTATCTTCTACGGGGTTTCCTGCCCTTTAAAACAAAGTAAAATATGTCATATTTGAGCAACTGGGAACGGTGCTGTATCCATGCGTAACGACAGCCCATAGGGCAATCATGGTGTGCGCTTTTGGCCACATGACACGCAAATCAGGATCAGATTACGCCTGTGGCCATTTTTACTGAGTTTATCCTGGAAGGGATGGACTGGATTGCTGTGTACGTTTTTAGCCTATCCAGATGATATTTAGCCATGTGTAGCGCTTTTGTTAGCTGTATGTACGTCATAGGCTAGCTTTTCTCTTTATGCGTACGTGGTTTTCTGTATGGTGTAATTGCGCTGGTCATATGTCTTTGCTGCTTCAACGATTATGATTATTTTATACATTTATACGTGAACGTGGCAAGCAACGGTGGAAAGAAGAGCGCTTATTTCACGGTTGCTCAGGTTTTGGATGTTGTCACAGGCTGGAGAGGAGCTCATGGCCTGCTAAGGGGGTTTGTTTTGTAGCGTTCATTCACAGTTTCTTTTGTGTAGCAACCAACACAAGGGCTAGTTGTTGAATTCACGCATGAAACTACATCCATTCTCAGTACTTTATTTAACGGTTCAGTCAAGACATTGCAGTATTATAATAATGTAATTTAGTTCGTGCAAACTGACAAACTAATTCATAAATCCTACGATTGCTAATTATGTTGGAGCTAATATCAGACGTATTGTGGATGTAAGATTTTTTAATGTATATACTGTACATACGTGTGTGTGTATATATAAATATATATATATATATATATATGTGTGTATATTATATATATATATATATTTTTATTTTTTCACTTAATTGTAATACTTGCCATATGTCCTTTTGAGATAATTAGTGTTCTCATTTTTTTGTGATTCTTGTGAGGGGGAGGGGCGTGTGCGGTACGGAGGACCAAACACAGCTATCGGAAACCGGAAAGTTCCCACGAATAGGAACCACAAGACGGAGAAACTCCGATAATATGAAAGGGAAACAAAAAGAGAAAATAAACGAAGCTCCCACTCTCGACAGTAGAGTAACAAATAAGGGAGACTGAAGAAAGGAGAAATAAAAGCGACCCGCGGGGAAATGGGCAAATAACTCGTAGACACGAGAGATAGAAAGACGCACCTCCTCCTCTCAATAAACCGAGAGGGAAAAACGAAGAGGCGAAAAGAAACAAAATAAATGAAAATAAGGAAAGGAAACCTCTCGCTTTCAATATGAAAGCAGGCAGAGAGAGGTGGACAGGAAACAGCCAGACTAAACTCGTAGTCGGCAGGCAGAGAAAGGAAAACCAGGGAGAAAGACGGAAAGTGCAAGAGAACGAAAGTTTCTAAAAAACTAATTGCACTAAAGGCAAGTCCCGCGTTACCCCAAAGGCATATGGGGCAAAGTGGTCCCCTTAAGTGCCTAGTCCTATACCTTACCGGCTCTGAATAGCAAAGGAGTACAATACAGAAGCGCCGGAAGGAGGAAGCACGGAGCTTAAATAGCCGGCAGGTAACGCAAAACAGGTGCGAGTAATAATAGCCGGGCGAGATCAAAATACCGGAAAGGAAGACGGAAAATCCGATATAGTGCCTCGACGACGCCAAAGAAAACGACCGCAGAAATAAACGAGGGCTGCCAAAAACCATGACAGATTCTACTTAGTAATGTACTTGAATCTGTCTTTTTCAGGGAGGACAGTGAAGACACCCCTCCCCCACCTGACACCTCTGTCGTAGGAGGTGGTAACAGACAGGTTTGCCAAATAAAGTGATGTATAATTCATTACTTTTGCTGGAAAAAGTCATGTTGAAGGCTTGTTATAGATAAACCTGTTATTCTGCTGGCTTATGGGGTACTGGTAAATCTAATTTCGAATGTAAAGCAGGTTGGTTGGATAACAATAGGGTAAGTAATCCTTTTTGGAGAGGTATTTGGGCACGCTTTGTAAGAGAATACCCTCAGACACATAAACACAAAACATGTGTAGGTTCATTTTCTTCACATTTTGTATTACAAAAACTGTTTTAAAAGAAAAATAAAGTTTTCTGATGATTGACATGCCTAGACAGAAAGATATGCACATGTTTTATATATGGAGAGGTTTGGATAGCTTTTGGGACACCTGGGCCCAGTTGTGGGAAAAATACCAATGGATAAGGAAAGCCTGTAGATATCTTTATCAAATTGTATACACAAGTGGCCAACATATTACTGCACTAGTATAAGCAATTCTGGCTTGCTCCAGTACTTTGAAGTTGAGATATTCAGTGATAAACTATAAAAACACAAGGCGTTTTGTTTTGTATTCTTATGTGTATTTTGTATAAACTGTATGTGAGCACTTTGACATAAATTTATTCTGTTCCAAATTTCTGAATGGTACAAGCCTCTTCTTTCATTCAAACTTTCAATCATGGATGTGCAGTGAATAGTTTTTGAGATATTGGCACTTAATTGATACTAGTAAAAACTAGACGAAAATTGGGCCAAATGGGCCAAAGTAAATAGGGTTAAGACATAAATCATAATTCGTTGAATAATGTTGAATGGAGTGATTAGTAGGCTATTAGTAGGATCATCTAGTAGGCTAGATGAGCATTTAGCTCAAACATAGGCAAAAATTTCAACAGCGCTAAAAATATGTTTTGTTAACAATTCAATTGTGGCCTATTTTGTAACTTAGACAACATAACGTTACGTGACAGCATTTGGATTTGGATCAGAGACGGGAAGCATAGGCGGCATTTGCTATCTTTAATTCGTTTCACCTGAAACGGGCCGCTCAACTGAAAGGGGCCTCGCCTCAATCATAAACTGAAAAAAGTATATATATAATTTAAAAAATAAAAATCAGTGAATAAAAGAACCACCGACCCTGTAGTTTTCCCATTCAGCCACAGTAGGCGCTGTTCCTTACTCAAGCTATTTCAGTGATGCCATTGCTTCTCCTTATTTTTCTAGTCAATGGATCTGCAGATACCACATAACTGTGGCAGATACTCATACTTGACTATTTCTGACCCACATCAAAACACTTGCTGATAGCTTACGATGTCAGAATGACAGCAACGTAGGCTATTACAGCCGTGAGTGTGATAGCGCTGTCGAAACATAAACGTTGCTGGGCAGCAGCAAAATGGAATAAGAGAATCTCTTCAACATTCAACAGAAACCAGTTGTAGAATCATTACGAGGTAGGATATTTGGTTCCTTAATCTGTTTATCAGAGATTTGTAGAAAAAAATGTTAACGTTATACCGAAAGTAACTACATTGGGTAGGCGTAGCCTACGCAAAGGAAAATGCACGGAATGTTTATTTGTAACTTTTTCAACTTTTTAATAATAGCCTATAGGCTAGCCTATATCGGAACAAATGTATTTGTAGTGTGTAGAGACGGTACATTTTATGCATGTTATTGTCTGACTGTGGCAAGATGGTTGTAAACGGGTTTGGGCTATTTAGGTGTGGTTGAAAAACCACACCTATTGTTATTCCTCAGACTTACCGTTATTATTATTCCGCCGATTTTTCAGAACCTATGTCCTCCTACACCGTTCACACCATTGACACAATTCATACCTCATATTATACCTTTATACCCCCTCCAGGTTGCTATTACTTTTTTACCTTTATACCATATACACTTTTTTGAGATATTTGACATTTTATCGCCAAAAAATGAATGGGGGTCAATGGGAATGTGCAGTAGGCTAGCTCACAGTGAGAATGCTCAGTGTGAGCACTAGTGTTGTAGTCGAGACCACCTAAAACGAGTCAAGACCAAGACCAGAGCGTATCAAGTCCGAGTCAAGACCAAGACTTTGAGGTGGCGAGACTGAGTCAAGACCAAGACTGAGACCAGACCAAATGTCATTTCTTTCCAATACTGTCAAATGTTCATTTTGTTAAATTATCTTATAACAATCTCTTGACTGTTAAAATTAAATTGCAGACTACTAATAAAACCAATTACAATATGAATATCACACACTGATTGATGAATAGAGGATAGAGAGACACTACATACAGAGTGATAGGTGACATATAGAGTATATAGAGGACAGAGGTTTAAGAGAGGATAGAGGTCAGGATAAACAGAAGTTAGACAGAGGGTAAATATGCTAGAGGGGATTGATAGAGGAAATACAGGAGAGAGAAAAAATATAGGATCCAGAGGGAAAAGGAAGCAGAGATACAGAGGGAGAGGAAGGGACAAATACAGGGAGAGGGAGGGAGAAAGAGATAGGGGAGATGGAGGGAGGAATAGAGGGAGGAGGGAGATAGAGGGATGGAAAAATATAGAGACGGACAGACTGATCATATTGCAATCACACTAAATAAAATATGTATATTGCAGGACCCCCTCCACAATCTCCCTACGGCTCTCAAATAATTGTCAAACTTCAGTTGCAGTCATTTAGCAGGTGCACTAAACCTGTATGTAGTGTCATTTAGCAGGTGCAGTCATTTAGCAGAGCAGTCAATGCAGTCTAGTTACAGGAGGTGGGTTTCTTTGCTAGCAGGCATTGCACTGCTACAAAGGATCAATAATTTGTGTTGGTTTTGCTATATGCAAATACAGGTTGGCATCCTTAAAGTGCCTGCTTGTTCACCATTTCAATTACAGAGCTATACTTGTACAGATATGACTGTGGCAGTCCCTATGTTGGTTAACTAACCTTTTGAAACAATAAGAGAAAATACCATGTAGCTCATTCAAGTATGACAAAATAGTCTTTATGGATTGTGTAAAACTAAGAATTTAGCCCATTTTCAGATGGTGGTAGCCTACACTTCCTGTTTAAAAACATTTCTTCAAAAAGCAGCGAAGTTGAAGTCAGATTTTATAGATTATAACATTGAGGGTATGAGTACTGATTACATTTTAAAAGAGACACCCAAAATCAAACACAATGGATTACCTACGAAAAGTCAACATCGATAATCACCAGTGACGAGAATGAAAAATGAATTACTCTCAATTTAATGAAACTTCAGCCTATGCTGCATTTCGAAGCAATTTGAATCTGTAACATTCACACTTAACGTTAAATTTAACGTTTAAATAAAAATAAATGCGGCCAGATTAAACGTTGTCTTTGGATATCGATTAGGTTAATGGTATAGTCATAATACAGTAATATAACGATTAGGTTCATGTAAAATTGACTTACATTTGATATGATTGGTAAACCGTGGATAAAGTAATGTTTGCTTAGCTAGTTACCTTTTACCTCAGGATCAGGTAACCTAACCTACTGCAGATCACAGGTTTATTGAATTTGGCGAACATCCTTGACCGAAAACGTTACATATAAACAGTTTGGTGTAATCTGACCCAGTGCGCGAAATGCCACAAAATGTGGTTGAAAAGGCCTCCAAGACATCAATTTAGCCATCCATGGACGACTGCTGTTCACTGGAGATGAAAAAGAAAATGGAAAATTATAGAGGCCTAATTATGTACAGTATATTTATAAGAATCTGGTTCATATAGGTTAATGCTTCGCGTCGGGTGGTTCTTCGCCTCAACTTTGTGCGGTTATAACCGTGTAATCCACACGTCGTCGTGGATTATTGCTTATCTGAACAATAACATTCGTGCCTTCTCACACTGAGAGTGAACGTCCGACAAAGTGGTTCTCCTGCAGTAGCAGTTTCAGTTGAGCTACAAAATATTATTGCGATTGTAACACAATGACTCGTGAGACCCACATAATGGCACTGTTACTGTTCAGTGTTCCAACTGCAGAGTGCAGACAGACTCTGGTGAGTGAGCTGGCTGTCGGTCTTTGTGATGTACTGTATGTGATGCGACTTGGGGTACAGGAAAAAATAAGTGGTTAGCCTAACGTTATTTACAGCCAGGCCTACGCTTTGAGGTAAATTCATATTTAAATCGTTAATGTGTGGTATTATCTTGCGATCTAGCAAAAATTCCGTCCACTAAACCTATAAATCAAGTGATATCAAATAGTAGCATATTTTGTCATCTGTAACTTGTTTTCTGTGGTGGCCAATAAAATTTCTGTGGGGGCGGGTGCCACCACATGCCCCCTCCCCCCCCGCCCGACACGCCCCTGGTCTCGAAAAAAAATTCCAAGTCCTCTTCGTCCGAGACCGTGACAAGACCAAGTCAAAATGCAGTCGATTCCGAGACAAGACCGAGACCTTCAAAATATAGTCTCGAGACCAAGACCAGTCTCGAGTACTACAACTCTAGTGAGCACTGAGCTCATTTTTGAATCAGTTAACGTTCTACTCTACATGAGCGCTGAGCAACTGTCAACAACCTGAAATGATCCTACTCACTGAAATGATCCTACTCACTTTAGCTTTCAAAAATAATAATCATTGGACTATAACTACAACAAATGCTGCATCAAGCGCAATGCGCTCTTTCGCCACGAACACGCAGGCTATTAGCCCTATCTACGGTGCTAGCCTAGTTGTCAATGTCCCAATTATAGTAGCCTATTCATATTTCTCTGAAATTCTAAACAACTTTAAACCCTCAAAATTCCAATGCAGGATTGCTACAGAGTCGCCGCTTGTGCATACATTAACCTCTCAAGTTTCACTGCATGATAAAATAACCCAAACCCGTTTACAACCATCTTGCCACAGTCAGACTCTCTTACAAGCAATACTATAACATCTCTGCATTTGAATGGATCTCTATGGGAATTGGGGGGTGGGACTAGATTTAGCTGTAAATTATGCTGGAACAGTATGGAACACATGGTTGGCTAAATGGCTGTAAGTCAGCAAGGGTCTGACGTATCAAACAAGCTTTAAACCATCACTCTGTTGCCAGATATGCAGTAGATATGGATGAATAACTTGAAGGGTTTCTTCTCCTGACTTATTTTTCCATAGAGTTCAATAGGAAAATTTGTCAGGAGAAACAACCCTTAAAGTGATCCATCCATATCTACTGCATATCTGGCTGCAGAGTGATTGTTTAAGGCTTGTTTGATACCTCAGACCCTTGTTGACTTACAGCCATTTTACCAACCATGTATTCCATACTGTTCCAGCATAATTTACAGCTAAATCTAGTCCCACCCCCCAATTCCCATAGAGATCCATTCAAATGCAGAGATGTTATAGTATCGCTTGTAAGAGTACCAGAAAATAAGATATCAAGAGTCTTTTGATGTTGTTGGGTCACAGACATCAGGAAGTCATGGCATGCAAAGGATATGTGACCAAATATTAAAAATTATTACTTTATTCTATATATAAATGCAGGGGGGCCAATAATTGTGGCCAATGTGGTTTTGTTAAAAATAATTATTTCTTGATGAGGGATTTTTTTTTCTCATAAGAAATTAACGTCAATTAAAGGTTGGATTCTTCTTGTTTTTTCAGTGTGAGATTAAGCTAATTCACCAAACGGTGAATTTTTTATAACCCTTTTTGCTCATCTTTATAGGGGGGGCCAATAATTTTGTCCTCAACTGTAGCTACTTTCGGTATAACGTTAACATTTTTTTCTACAAATCTCTGATAAACAGATTAAGGAACCAAATATCATACCTCGTAACGATTCTACAACTGGTTTCTGTTGAATGTTGAAGAGATTCTCTTATTCCATTTTGCCACTGCCCAGCAATGTTGATGTTTCCACAGCGCTATCGCACTCGCGGCTGTAATAGCCAACATTGCTGTTATGTAAAAACACACGTAATGTTACTTTTGAAGGTATATAAATACATTGGGCTACGTATTTTATCCGAATTATGCACATAACTGTTCCGTTGTATTATGAATGTACTGTATGTGTCATGGGTATTTGCAGCCCCTGCTGTTTCTGCGGTCGTCTTTCTATTTGGCATCGTCAGGACGCTCTATCTGATTTTTTCTGCCTCCGTTCCGGTATTCGTATCTTGCCCGACAATTATTCCCTACACCTGTTTTGCATTTCCTGCCGGCTATAAATACCTCAGGACTTCCACATTTCCACACTTCAATATTGTCTTTGCTATGTTGACAACGAAGTCGGTAAGGTATAGGCATTTCGGTCGCTGCATTTCTGGTTCATACGAATAGGAAACGCAGTAAGTCCGGTTATAAGATTTAGGATTAGATTGGTTTTCTCTTTCCGTTCCAATCTTTCTGTATCCTTTGTTCTTTTCACCTGTTGCTAGTTGTGTTCAGCTCTTTTGCCACAAGAGCTTTGGCTAGCAGGTCTTTTCTATTCTTTTCCTTCACTTGTTCTCTCGAGTTTTGTTTTGTTTCTCTACCTCCCGTTACGCCTAGTGATTTAGTGCGAGGTTTTTTTTTTTTGTTATTCATTCTCGTTGTTTATCGAGACTCGCCTCCTTTTCAGGTTGCTTTGTTTTGGCTTGTGCTAGGGAAGTTTTCCTCCCGTTCATTTGTTTCCCTATTCCCTGGTGCGGATCCTTCCGCGTTTGTGGCGTATCTTTCTTGATACGCTTTTAGAAATCCTTATTAGTCGCGTTTGGTTCTCCGAACCTTACACTCCCCCTTACATATACATTTGTTTTAACCTCGTTAGCAAAGTTAGATAGTAGCTGTATTATTTCTAGCTTTGTCATTAGGGACGTAGGCTGTGTGCCAGTGTGGTAACGGTAGTTGGAACTTTCAATTAGCCTTCGGTTGCTCGCAAATTTATGCCCCAATGTTAAGTCCCGTTTCCCGTCTTTTAAAACGAGAGTTTATGGTGTTTTTTGAAGGATTTTCTATATGCCCATAAATAACTTTATAGCAGGCCTTAACATGCTAAATACCAAACATCTCCTTTAAAATCGAAATTTCGCCCGTGAATATCTCAGCCGTTTTAGCACCAATTACCAAGCTACTTAGCAGATCAACTCATCTCATCAATATCTCGACATAAAACAAATATCGGAAAGATTTGTTAAGCCGTTTTCATACAATTAAGTACATCAGCATTTAGATTAAGAATTAGCATTTAGCACTCAAATTCTACAACTCTAATCGCTAAAGTTGACATAGCGATATGCAGTTTGTCAAAATGTTGATATGGACCGTTGTATATGATCGTAAATAACCTTATAATAGGGCTTAACATGCTAAATACCGAACTTCTCCTTTAACATGTAAATTGCAACCTAAACCAAACTTAATAAATCACCTCTCCATCACTATATGCGAAAATGTAGAAGTTGCAAGTTCAGTAAATTTTTCCTGTCTGGTATCACTATGGTATCACTATGGAAGTCAATGGAGAAATCTGACGGGATAAAGTTTCTGAACTTGCACCTTCTGCATATTAGAAAATGTTAAGTGTGTGTACAGCTTTCTTCTTTGTCTTGGATATGGTTGGGGAACACTGAGCCTAGTTCCAAAATCTTTAAGAATACAGGCCCAAATCTAGGATCAATTTTGCTTGTTATCTCATGATGGATAAGGGCAGATATGAATAGGATACTGGTCTCATCAGGACTACTGCTCTGATATGCTTAATGAATATGGGCCCAGCTCTATCCTCCGGCCTTTCCAGAGGTCAGTGACCAATTACATGTGTCAAAGAGGAACTGCAGTTATGACCAATAAAAGACAGGATGTTACCAGAATAGCTGGACAGTAGTCATACAAATGTAGGCACTTCCACCTACTGATTCTTGAAATAAAAACTGGGGTGATGGCACTGGGTGAGGTGGGGTGGAATATAACTGCTGTGACATCACAAAGCTCTTTATTTGGGATACTAAAGGGGAAGTACTCTTTTGCTGCTTCACAAACAAACAGGAGGTTTCCTGAAATTTGGCTAGGGCTGCAGAGGTCAACAGGGATGAGGGTTAGGCTTGTTAGCCAATGAGTACGCACCCTGCGGACGTTTCTCAACCAATGAAGATACTGAAAGACAGCAGGCTGAGGGCTCATTCAACAGAGAGAATGTTCTAATATGTTTTTGAACAATCAGTCTGTTCAATACTAAACAGTAAATTCACTCTGAACGGTATGCTACAAGGCTCCTCAGTATTTTTTATGGATGTGTCCTGGGGTGGGAATGTTGGCTCCTGTAGGTTGGGGCTGGGATGGAGTGTGTAAGTATGTTATTGACCACAGTATAAAGGCTGCATACAGTCTCCCTCCAGTCACCATACATGCAACAATCTGCATCCAAATGTACAGGTCAGGGGCCGGTTACACCAGCTATACGTAAGTTCAAACGTAGGCTAGTTATAACGTAAGTGTTTACTAAATGAAGGTTTACACATTACTAAATAAAAATAGGTTGCACCACACAAACTTGTTTGTACGTTGAGCTTAGTAGCTACTAAATATATACACCTACCCCTAAGGAGGTGTAAATTCTGGCGTAACCATAACCAACAGAAAAAAAATGAAAACATGGCCTGTTTAGAGCGTTTTGAGGAGGCTTTTACCATTATTCCTACTAAACCGTTGTTTTGAAATATTGATGCCATTCAGTTGTTGCAAGCAAATATCAAATAAATTAAGTGTAACCGTCTGTTCGTCTAATTGGCTACCTCCGTCGTTTCTTCAGAAAACACTGGGCGCGTTAAGTAACTGAGCGGCTCAGCTTCGCTCAGAGCGAAGAACGCACTTACCGGGTTGCTCAGTTTTGCTCACTCTGAGCCGCTCAGAGCATAGCTGAGCACTTTTGGATGTGGATCAGAGAGGAGCAGTATGGAAGTACATTGTTAGCCATGGACCCAAGTTTTCGGTCTACTGGGGTTGACAGGAACGAAACGTGCTTTTTGCCTAGTTTTATATAGCTTATATAGCAATAATGCTAAGTTGATGTTACAGCTAACAACTGACCAGATTCAACCTAAAATAAGTAGGCTATGCTTGAATCTTGACAAGAGTGTGTCATGATTTATTAATTGAAGCCAGATTTCAAGTCCAAAAAACAGCGTTAATGCGCCAATGTGTCAGAAACCATTCATTGGTCCACATTTCCACAGAAGCAAATGTTCCTAGTACTAGTATACAGTTGAAGTTGAAAGTTTACATACACCTTAGCCAAATCCATTTAAACTCAGTTCTTCCTGACATTTAATCCTAGTAAACATTCCCTGTCTTTGGTCAGTTAGGATCACAACTTTATTTTAAGAATGTGAAATGTCAGAATAATAGTAGAGAGAATGTTTTATTACAGCTTTTATTTCTTTCATCACATTCCCAGTGGGTCAGAAGTTTACATACACTCTGTTAGTATTTGGTAGCATTGCCTTTAAATAGTTTAACTTGGGTCAAACGTTTCGGGTAGCCTTCCACAAGCTTCTCACAATAAGTTGCTGGAATTTTGGCCCATTCCTCCTGACAGAACTGGTGTAAGTCAGGTTTGTAGGCCTCCTTGCTTGCACATGCTTTTTCAGTTCTGCCCACAAATTTTAGATTGGATTGAGGTCAAGACTTTGTGATGGCCACTCTAATACCTTGACTTTGTTGTCCTTAAGCCATTTTGCCACAACTTTGGAAGCATGCTTTGGGTCATTGTCCATTTGGAAGAGCCATTTGCGACCAAGCTTTAACTTCCTGGGCCCCGTTTCCCAAAAGGTTCTTAGATAAAGATCATCTTAGGCTATTTTGTTTTTACATTACTTTCATTGCTTGTTTGATTTTTATCATTTGTTTGTTGTCTGTCTTCCTCTATTTTTATCATTTGTTCTATGTAATGTCAGTCAGTTGTAATCATTTTAATCATAAAATGAATAAAGCACAAACACAAAACACTCTAAGATGATCTTAACTCTAAGATGCTTCTGGGAAACGGGGCCCTGGCTGATGTCTTGAGATGTTGCTTCAATATATCCACATAATTTTCCTTCCTCATCTATTTTATGAAGTGCACCAGTCCCTCATGCAGAAAAGGACCCCCACAACATGATCCTGCCACCCCCATGCTTCACGGTTGGGATGGTGTTCTTTGGCTTGCAAGCCTCACCCTTTTTCTTCCAAACATAAGGATGGTCATTATGGCCAAAGAGTTTCATCAGGCCAGAGGACTTTTCTCCAAAAAGTAAGATCTTTGTCCCCATGTGCAGTTGCAAACTGTAGTCTGGCTTTTTTTGGCGGTTTTGGAGTAGCGGCTTCTTCCTTGCTGAGCAGCCTTTCAGGTTATGTCAATATAGGACTCGTTTTACTGTGGATATAGATAATTTTGTACCTGTTCCCTCCAGCATCTTCACAAGGTCCTTTGCTGTTGTTCTGGGAATGATTTGCACTTTTCGCACCAAAGCACGTTCATCTCTATGAGAGTGAGTATGACGGCTATGTGGTCCCATGGTGTTTATACTTGCGTACTATTGTTTGTACTATCGTGGTACCTTCAGGCATTTGGAAAATTGCTCCCAAGGATGAACCAGACTTGTGGAGGTCCACAATTTTCTTTCTGAGGTCTTGGCTGATTTCTTTAGATTTTCCCATGATGTCAAGCAAAGAGGCACTGAGTTTGAAGGTAGGCCTTAAAATACATCCACAGGTACACCTCCAATTGACTCAAATAATATCAATTAGCCTATCAGAAGTTTCTAAGTTTCTGGTAACATCATTTTCTGGAATTTTCCAAGCTGTTTAAAGGCACAGACAACTTAGTGTATGTAAATTTCTGACCCACTGGAATTGTGATATAGTGAATTAAAAGTGAAATAATCTGTCTGTAAACAATTGTTGGAAAAATTACTTGTGTCATGCACAAAGTAGATGCCCTAACTGACTTGCCAACACTATAGTTTGCTAACATGAAATCTGTGGAGTGGTTAAAAATGAGTTTTAATGACTTCAACCTAATTGTATGTAAACTTCTGACTTAAACTGTATATCTATGGTCCGACCTGCCGACATTTTGGTTGTCTTTTTTGGTAGCTTGCTAACAACATTGAAGAAAATAGTACTTAATAAATAGGGTTGGGTATCGAAAAACGGTGCCATGAGGAAAATATTGGAAAAAGCGGTACCAAATTTTGAAACTTTACCTTAGGCTACTACTCAACGTGAATGCTATTTTCGCAGCCAGCGGACAATCCATTGCATCAAATACAACTACATTTAAATGAAACACCAGTAACGCATCGAAAATGGTAAAGCATTTGATCGTCCAGTTCTGGGTCTTCTGACTGCTGACAACGATTGAAAGGTTCTCGCAAACATAACTTTTTTTTCTTTGATTCGGATATTAGCGATTGTCTTGTAGCCTAATAACGTATGCGTAGCTGGCTAAGGTGGATATTAGTTGCGTTAACATTATTAGCTTACCTCCTATCTTTGAAGCTATCATTAATAAACTTTTGCAGTAGACAGCTAGTTGTGAAATTAATCGATCTCCTATTTCATTTCATACTAAGGTCCCTCTGTGAAAGCCAGTAGTGTTGCTGATTGCACCCCTTCCGTAACTCCCTTTACTGTAGCAACAAGTAGAACTAAGCTGAAGAACGAAAAAAGAGATGAATGGCGCCGTGCTCTTGCATCCTTTCAATACAGTTGAATCTCCAAAATGGATGTCCTGACAGTTTTGGAATTGCACTTTATTTTCTTCTGTTGTGCTTATTCTGTCATTTTACAATGACAAACCTTTCACAGAATAATAGTTATGTCATTTTACAGTGACATAATGTTTACAGAATCATATAAAGCAGGGCTGCCCAACCCTCTTCCTGGATATCTACCGTCTTGTAGGTTTTTACTCCAACCCTAACAAAGCACACCTCGTTCAACAGCTAGAGAGCTTGTTGAGCTGCTCATTAGTAGAATCAGGTGTGCCAAATCAGGGTTGATATGAAAACTGACAGGACGGTAGGAACAGGGTTGGGCAGCCCTGATATAAAGTATCGGAAAAAGTATCGTGTAGGTATCGTATCGAATTAAGGGTATCGGTTTTGGTATCGCTATCGAAAAATTTCAAACAATACCCAACCCTATTAATAAATCATTTTAATTACAAAAATACGTACGATGACTGGTTATTTTTTGTATTGACAGTATCCGCTTCTTTGGCGGTCATATACGTGCTAGAAATGTCATTTTGAGACTGTTTTAGCTGCCCCATAGTAGTCAATGGAGAGCAACAAATGCCCCATTATGGATTATCACCCCAGCGGCGCACAGAGCAATTAACGAACATATTTTGCCACTATTTGGACTCATATCATGGCCAGGTAACTACACAACCCAAAGTTCTACCAAAGTTTAGTTGTGCTTTATCTCATCAATAGATATTATCAGTGCCATACTATACAGTGGCATCCCCTATGGAAAAAGCATATACTGCAGTATATTGTAAATATATAAAAATTATCTTCACAATATATTTAAAATATACTGCAGTATATTACATTTCGATAAGGGATACTACATAGATATTATCTATATGGCACTTATCTTTATGCTGTTGGTTAAGGTATTGACTACTATCGTATCAATTGTGACACTTGACTTGGCATCGGTTCTGTTCATTATCTGAACTACACCTTGCAGGAGTCTCCAGCAGTCAGACAGGGTTTGGTGAGTGGATGGAGCCTGGTGCTTGTGAGTGCAGGGGGCAGCATTATACTCACCGGGGGTGGGTTGTCAATGCTGTTCTGCACAGCAGCAGACAAGCCCTCCTTCATCATGCAGGTGAGGCTGTGGAAGGGGTGCCGCTGGTCGATCTCAAAAAGGCCCAAGAGCCTCCATTGCTGCCTCAAACCACTCCACAGCTTCAGCCCACGAGAATGCTGGACACTCTGCTGCATCTCCATCTCAAAGAAACACACACAGTTTGTGGTTTAACAGAATAAACAGCAGGTGTAAACACTTGGGGAGTGCAAAAGAGATTACCAAATAAAGAGCACACGAAATGAAAGCAACAAGATGAGTCTATAAGTGCTCAGCATACACTGTTCAGAATGGCTAAACTGTCAGTGTGCAACCTCTTTCCACTTCGAAACCCGGTCCAACAAGGAACAGTGAGCAGATGTTCATAGGACCAGTAGCGGCGGCAGGAATTCAATCGTGGGTGGGCTGGCCCGATCATCACCCCCCTGCCCGTGGCTGACTGATTCTCTCCGATCCAGCAGAACCACGCTGCGAGCTGCTGAGAGAAAGTGGAGGAAATCCAGATCCCCAGATGATCTGGCCTCATATCACACTCTGCTGGCAGCCTTCACATCAGCAACTACGTCTGCTAAGGCGACATTTTACCAGTCAAAAATGAATGCATGCATGTCTAACCCCCGTAAACTCTTTTCCACCTTCTCTTCCCTGCTGATCCCTCCTCCACCCCCCTCACCCTCTTCCCTCTCTGCAGATGACTTCCTGATCCACTTTGAGGAGAAGGTAGCCATGATCCGAAGATCCTTCACACATCCGGTGACGCCCCATATGCCCCATAATGAACCCACTGCTACATTTTCGTCCTTTAAGACTCTGGAGGACAGAGATGTACTCCAACTTGTAACGCGCCAGCGTGCAACCACCTGCCCACTGGACCCCATCTCGTCAGCAGTCCTCCAGTCTATATCCGGTGAGGTCCTTCCATATCTTTCCTCCATTTTCAACACCTCCTTAACCTGTGGCTATGTTCCTGCTGTTTTCAAAACTGCCCGTGTTACCCCACTCCTTAAAAAACCTAGCTTAGACCCCTCTGATGTTAGAAACTATCGTCCTGTGTCTCTCCTGCCCTTCCTGTCCAAAGCTCTTGAACGAGCTGCCCTTAACCAACTGTCAGTTTTTCTCCACCAGAACAACCTGCTCGACCCTCATCAGTCCGGCTTCAGAACCGGGCATTCCACTGAAACTGCGCTCCTGGCTGTGACCAAGGCACTCGCCACTGCCAGAGCCTCCTCCCTCTCTTCTGTCCTGATTCTCCTTGACCTGTCTGCAGCGTTTGACACGGTCAACCACAAACTCCTGATCTCCACACTGGCTGAGATGGGCATCTCTGGAACTGCCCTCTCTTGGTTTACATCTCACAGATAGATCCTACCAATCTCCTGGAAGGGCTCTGTCTCTGCACCTCATCCACTTCTTACAGGAGTCCCGCAGGGATCTGTACTGGGTCCTCTGCTGTTCTCCATTTATACTAAGTGTCTTGGTTTGGTTATTAATTCACATGGCTTCTCTTACCATAGTTATGCTGATGACACTCAACTCTTCCTCTCTTTCCCTCCCTCTACCCCACAGGTAAAGGAAAGGATATCTGCTTGCCTGGCTGACATCTCTGAGTGGATGTCTAGCCATCACCTGAAGCTCAACCTCGACAAGACTGAGCTGCTCTTCATGCCATACAAGACCTCCCCGCTCCTAGACCTGTCCATCACCGTCGACGTATCCATGGTGACCGCCTCCCGCTCTGCAAGGAACCTGGGGGTGGTCCTGGACGATCAGCTGGACTTCAAAGAACACATCAGGGCAACGGCACGGTCCTGCAGGTTCCTCCTGTACAACATCAGGAGAATTCGGCCGTACCTGACCACTGACCACCCAGCTTCTTGTCCAGTCCATGGTCATCTCACGTCTGGACTACTGCAACTCCCTTCTCGCAAGCCTACCAGCCTGCGCCATTCTGCCCCTAAAACTGGTCCAGAATGCAGCTGCTCGGCTTGTGTTCAACCTCCCAAAGTTTTTGCACGTCACCCCCCTGCTGAGGTCACTCCACTGGCTGCCGGTCGTGGCCAGGATCAGGTTCAAAGTTCTGACCCTGGCCTACACTGCAGCCAAAAGGTCAGGCCCCTCCTACCTACAGGACTTAATCCAGCACTACGCTCCTGCTCGACCACTTCGCTCTGCTGCTGCAGGGCGACTTGCACTTCCCTCCCTCCATGTTAAAGGCTCCCGCTCGTCCTGACTGCGGAGCTTTTCCACCCTACGTGAGGCCTACGTGAAGCAAGTTGTGTAACGTTGACACAATTTGCTTCATGTTAATGGACAGTGCTAGCTAGCAAATGCAGCTGTTCTGGCCAGAGAAGGACATAGATGTAGCTACAACATGTTGTAGTGCTGGGCTGCGTTCGGATCCTAAATTAATGCTTTCTTCCTGTCGTTCCCTTCCCTGTTTGAATCAAGGGAAGGGAACAACTGGAAGAAAGAATTAAATTCGGATCTGAACGCAGCCCTGTAGTCATGGAGCCCTTCCAGGAGATTGGTAGGATCTATCTGTGAGATGTAAACCAGGATTATGGGGGGACACGGGGGACGTGTCCCCGCCAATGTTTGGAAAGAGTCGAATTGCCCCCCAACCATAATTGATCCCTCTCCCATGTAAAGCTTACAGTCAATAAAGGCTGCAACAATGGTAAAAAATGACTTAAATTTATGCGGAAAAATATGTAACGCCCGTAAACATAGTATGAATTATCGACCCACCCCCTCGCTACTTCAAACAGTAGCAATGGTTTATCTCATGGCCACAACAAGTTCGAGTTTATGAAAGCACAAATGGGATATGTAGTCAACAATTAGAGGTGATTGCTCAAGCCAATAATACTATGGACTTCAATTCCCATAACCCAGTATTTTAGCCAGTGTTTTTTGTAACGTTATGGATGTGTTATAATCTGGTTGGTTGTAATGGAGAAGTCAGACCGCAAAAAAAGACGAGAAACTTCACGGAATATGAAATTGAGATGCTCGTTACAGGAGTAGAGCAGATGGTTTGTTTGGTGTATAGGCGGCCTTTGCTACGTTTCACCTGAAACGGTCCTCTCAACTGAAAATCAAATCAAAATCCGCACAGTGAATAAAAGAACCGCCGGCCCAGAAGTTTCCCCATTCAGGTAGGCTTGGCTACTGTAGGCGCTGTTCCTAACCTAGCTAACTACTCCTTATTTTTCTACAGTCTATGCCTTATATATAGGCCTACGTTAAAAAAAAAGTACATGTTTTTTCATAACAACAAGCAATGTATTACAGCTGCGAGTGCGATAACGTTAGGTAGCACTGTGGAAATGTCGACGTTGCTGGACAATTGAATAAAGAATTTCTTCAGGGTTCATCAGAAAACAGTTTTAGCTTCTTTAATTTAGGCTATTTGTTTCCATAAAATGTTTATTTTATTGCCCTGCTGTGCAACATGAGAGGCTGATGTATTCACAAGCCGCGACACTGTAATACACTGTAATTAGCCTAATTTAGAAGTTCAGAGAAATGTGAATACCATAATTGGGATGTCAACGACTACCACTAAAGGCAGTGGTTCTTAAACTCGGTCCTGGGGCCCCCTGCATATGCTGGTTTTCGTTCCAACCACAATTGCAATCCCAGAATTTGAACAGGTTGTTGATTTTCCTTAATTAGGTGTTTTTCATGTTTAGAGGGATTATTTCCCTTCTGAAGCCACATTATGTTAGCAATAGCTATGCATGTCATGGATAATAAAAGTCAAATATTCACATTGTGCTATATTGCAAACAATTACAAAAAGAGAGGTAAAAATGTTTTAACTGATAAAATGAAACAAATTAAAGACTGAGGTGAATCAATAGGCTCCTAATTGGTGAAATTGTGGACACATTGACAACTAAAACTAGAGACTTGGTAAATAATGAACAATTCAAAAGACAAAGCAAATGATAATGAGCCAAACCTGCATTGTGTTAATAAGTTTAAGGAAAAAATTAAGGAACTTAAAACACAAGTGTTCAACTCCTGAATTAGGAGCCTATTGATTCACCTCAGTCTTTAAATTGATCAGTTTAAAAAAATGTTACCTTGTATTATTGTTTGCAAGATAGCACTGTAAGCACAATGTGAAACTGGCATAGTCTTCATGGTATGCATAACTGTTTCTGACATAATTTTTTTTAAGAGGGTAAATAATCCCTCTAAACATGAAAAACACCTCATTAAGAAAAATTAACAGCTTGTTAAAATTTTGGGATTGCAATTGTGGTTGGAACGGAAACCAGCATACACAGGGGGCCCCCAGGACTGAGTTTGAGAACCACAGAGTTTTAAATGTTATAAACTTATCTTATCCATTAATGTACTGATTAGCCTACCATGGCTTTAGATTTATATGAAAGCATCTCAAATCTCGCCTAGTGCTTTGAAAAAAATAAAATAAATAAATCTTCTCCAAAATGTTCATAAATAAAACATTTTATTTTAGGAAATGCCCTGGGTGAGGTTGTGTAGAAATGCAGGAAATTAGTTTTAAAAGGCTCAAATTTTTCTGGGGGAGGACCCCCAGACCCCCCGATACTTCGTATTGCTTTGCTCACGGGAATGGTTGAGGGCCTCGGTCCAATTGTCATGGTTTACTAATGTTGGATGGTATATTATTAGTGTCCACCTCTATTATCATCACAAAGAACATTTACTGTTTGTGGTCCCCCCCAATATTCAAATGAAACCTACGCCCCTGTCTGTAGTTGTCCTTGTACTGTATGTACTTAGGCCTCAAGAGCCCTTCTGGTGCCGGCAGACACATAGAAACCTCCCGGCAGGGCGCGCTTTGTGAGCGCACAAAAATGTATTATAGGAATTTTTTTTTAAATTATATATATATATAAGTGCTTCACCTCCGCTGCTACAACTCCATCCTAGGGGAAACACTGAGATGGTTTAAAAATAGTAAAAGCTCACATTATGTTAAAGGGTTAAAATGCTTAATTAATAGTCTTCATTCATCCATTGTTTATTTCATACTGTAGTGTTAAAAGTTAAGATATAATCTTATTATCAGTGATCTGCAAAACTATCTTATTCTGCTAACCTGATATTGATACCTGCCTTTGTGCAGTAGGGGGAGAACTCAGGCAATTTTCTCCATTCGTGATAAAGCCATCAGAGGAGAAACACTGTGTTGAGTCACATTATTTCGTCCCCCTATTCAGGTAATTGTTGCCTTTAATATGGTTACAAAACAGTTGCAAGCTCTTTGTATATATGCTGTCATCTCAGAAATGTAACTGTTGAGCGTTTGTATGGCGTTTCTGTCAAGGTTTATCCTGTAATTGAAGGGAAAATAGCATGTGGTTTATGTTAGCGTCTTGCTAATACTGAAGTTAAGCACACGCGAGGCACGCGTCTCGCTAGCTTGCACAATGCTGGATATATTACGCCGATGAATCGGTTTAATACCTTGTATTTAATTGTGTGTTGGAGAATATGAAGTAAGATCCTTATCTAGGTTATTTCAGAGAAATGGGCCTCATATAAAGTACGGTATATACCTAGCTAGGATAGCTAAAGCCACCAGTGTGCTATATCTATGGCTAGTAGTTTTGAACTGCCCGAACATACAATTTTATGTAAGATAACAATGATGGACATTAGTTCATGGTTTTTCTGCATATGTTGCTAGTTAACTATGTTTGTATTGGTATTGTTTCTAGCATTTATATCTGCATTACTCTGAAAATTGTCAGTTATAAATATGCTGTAAGGTTTGTATTTTCATGACCAGGAAAGTTTAAAGTCGCCTAAGCACATATATACCATGTTAGATCCACAAAACTTGGAAAATTAGATCGTAAGAGACTTTGAAAACATTGGTTATGAAAACTGCAGTGTATAATAGTCATTGTGAATAGCAATAGCACACGCCATAACTTTTTCAGTTTATAAGCTAATGTTGAATTTAGATTGGCATTTATAAAAGAATGTATTTTGCAAGTGTAAAAGAATAATCTGTAAAATAAGAGTAAAATTATTAATTAGACAATTATTTTATTTTATACTGGAACAAAATGTAAACAAATGTTATTTGAATTAGAAATGGAATTTGTCCTAATATTGTATGGAATAATATTGTGTTCCTATGTTTGTAAGAGATTGAACACTGGACAAATGTATTGCTTATTACTTATTGATTCGTGATAAAGCCATCAGTGGAGAAACACTGTTGAGTCACATTATTATTTCGTCCCCCTATTCAGGGGTACAACACAACTACACTTTTTTCATTAACAATACCACTGTTTCATTTGCCCGACTTCTAGTGTTGTCACGATACCAAAATTTTGACTTCGATACCGATACCAGGTTTAGTATCATGATACTCGATACTGAAACGGTACTTGAAACTGAAACGATACTGATTCGATACTCTGTACCTCTACTGAAATTACCTTAACCCTATTTACTTTGGCCCTTCAGAGGCAATTTCCTCCTGGTTTCTACTAGTTTTATTTAAATGTCAATATCTAAAAAAATATTCCCTGCACATCCATGGTTTTAAGATAGAACTGAAGAAGAAGCTGTATCATTCAGAAATTTGCTACAGAATACATTTATTTCAGAATAGGCACATACAGTACAGTGTTTCCCCTAGATTTTTTTTCAGGCCGGGTGGTAGGCCCCTCGAAACTACCAGTGTTGTTGCGCGTACATGGTGTCATCAAACACGCGTGCGGGGCCGAGGTAGTATCATCGCGCAGGTCGGGGGTACGGACAGTCGTCGCACACATGGGGAGGGTGTTGGTAACAAAGTAGTGCATTTCTCCATTCTGAGCTAAAATAACATTTGCTCACAAAGGCGTATGGTAAATAAATATTAGTTATTTATAATATTAATAAACTTAAAACAGAACTTATATACAATAAACCCCCCTTAGCTTCACAAATGATATTCAGAACTATACAACTTAAACCCAGGACAAGGAGTTTGTTTCTACCGGTTTTTAAGGACTGTTTCTGGATCAGCACTGTAGAGCTGCTTTTGAGACTCCTCTATAGTGCTGATCCATAATCAGTCCTTAAAAACAGGCAGAATCAAACTCCTGCCTCTGCAGTATTAGCTTTTACTCTACACTAAAATGTAAGAGTTCTGGTCAGATAGCGAAACGGACGAAAGTGCGCCATTTTGCGTAGAGGCGGAAACTATAATTACACCCTCATAATATCAGCGCCGCCATTGGAAATTTTAATTAGGCCTAACGGGAAACCGAAGCTGTTTTGGCAAGGGTTTTTCCAGATGCTATTTTGATCATTCCAGCATTCTGCGGTAAGGGAAATATTGCAGCTACATAAAAGAAAAAGAAAAAGAAAAAAAAGATTATATTAAAAAAAAAGAATAATATAATTATTTTTTTTAAAGTACCGAACGTCGGAAAATTCTAATACCGAACCGTTTTTTTTTTTTAAGTATCGAAAAAGTACCGAAGTTTCGGTGTACCGTGCAACACTACCGACTTCACACATTACAAAATTCATGTTGCACTTACAATTGCTTTTCCATATTTTTCCATTGGTTACGGTGGCTCTCTCATAATTATTTTGGCAAACTGGAAAAAGGAGTGTTTTGATATTTTCGGATACGTTAAGTTACGCAAAGCTAACTTAAGCTATTATGGGAGGTGGTTAGGGCCAAAACCTTTACATATGCGTTTTACAATGTGACTGGTTTTGCTACTTGCATTGTGCGGTGCTATTGGTTTTGCGACTTACTCAGCTACTTGCGTTGTGCAATGCAATTGGCTTTGCTACTTACTCAGCTACTTGTCTTGTGCAATGCAAATGGTTTTGTGACTTGCTGAGCTACGTGCTGGGCTATGTGCTGAACCACTTGCTGAGCTAACTGCAAAGCTAGTTGCGAATGGCTTAGCGAATGGCTTTGCGAATGACTTACCGAATAGCTTTGCGAATGGCTTTGCAAGTGGCTTAGCGGATGGCTTAGCGAATGGCTGTGTGAATGGCTTAGCGAATGGCTTTGTGAATAGTTTAATGAATAGTTTAGTGAACTAAATAGAAATAGAACCTGTTACCTACAGCTCTAGGTGCAAAAGAGCTGAAGAAAAGGTAACAGGTAGAGGTGTACCAAGGAATAACGAGAGAAAAGGAAACAAAAAGACAAAATAAATCTTTACCCTAACTCTAACCGGACTACCTACGTTTCTTATTTGTAACAACCAGAAACGTAGAGACCGCAATCCTATACCTTACCGACTTTGATGTCAAATAGCAAAGACAATATCGAAGCACAGGAAAGCGGAAACCCTGAGCTTATATAGCCAACAGGAAACTCAAAACAGGTGAGAGAAATCACTGCCAAGCGACAGCAAAGCACCGGAATGGAAGACAGAAAATCCGTTTTGCCCCGACGTCGCCAAAAGAAAGATCGACCGCAGAAACAACCGGAGGCTGCCAGAAACCATGACATCCAGTGGGTCAGAAGTTTACATACACCAAGTTGACTGCCTTTAAATTTTTGATACTTGGTCGCATAGCCTTTGCATGCCATGACTTCCTGATGTCTGTGACCCAACAACATCAAAAGACTCTTGATATCTTATTTTCTGGTATTCTTACAAGCGATACTATAACGTCTCTGCATTTGAATGGATCTCTATAGGAATTGGGGGGTGGGACTAGATTTAGCTGTAAATTATGCGGGAACAGTATGGAATACATGATTGGTAAAATGGCTGTAAGTCATCAAGGGTCTGAGGTATCAAACGAGCCTCAAACCATCACTCAGCTGCCAGATATGCAGTAGATATGGATGGATCACTTTAAGGGTTGTTTCTCCTGACATATTTTCCTATTGAACTCTATGGAAAAATAAGTCAGGAGAAGAAACCCTTCAAGTTATCCATCCATATCTACTGTATTTCTGGTAGCAGAGCGATGATTAAGGGCTTGTTTGATACATCAGACCCTTGATGACTTAGAGCCATTTAGCCAACCATGTGTTTCCATAATGTTCCAGTGTAATTTACAGCTAAATCTAGTCCCACCCCCCAAATTCCCATAGAGATGGGTTAATGACATGACGTGTATTTTTGTGTCCGAGTGCATTATTTCCTTAAAATAATTTAAATTAAAATAATTTAATCAATTCATGACATGTATCACTTTATTCTATAAAACCTATTTAGTTTGAATACATTTTCAGTACATTCAAATAATATATATTCTTTTATGTTTTGGTATCTCAAACCCCCCAAAATGTCAGGCGGCGCAACTGTCCGTGCAAATGAACAGACTAAGAAAACTATTAAAAATGGTATTTTAATGATAAGAAATTAAAAATAAAATACTATGGCATGCTTTTATGTTTGAAACATTTCAAATAAACCAAATTTTACAAATACTAATAGTTTTAAAGCTGTTGAGATAATTGAAAAACTTTTGTCCAGCAATTTGTATGTTCTCAAATATCAGGGTGGCACAACTGTAAACATGGGACTGTTATTATAAAGTGAAGAGGTAATAACAGTAAACAGGATATTGTATCATCAAGAGGACCCCAAGTGACCTTTATAGCTGAGTGAAAAGATTTGTAGAGCTCTCTCAAATATTGATAAAAATAGCTACTTTCAACTCGTAGGTAGGCTGTTACACTTTCCATGTCAGGTGGTACAACCAATGTAAAACTATGAAAATGTTATTTTATCATAAAACTCTTTATTCTATTCAAAAATTATATGTATGAATTTGATAGCAATGGCAAAAGGTAATACAGGCGTCCAAGTAGAAGCCCGTTTAATTTGAAATTAGTTGCAAAAGTCAGGTGGCGCAACCAGTAAGTCAGGTGGTGCAACTGCAAGGAATGTCACTATATGAAATAAATAATGTTATACACTTTCAAACCTTTTTCATGATTTATAATTCTAGATTTCAGAGTTTCTGAACTCTGAGTTTGCATGTTATTGAACTTTTCACTGTATAATGTGATGTATATTTATGCATTGTCCTGTGTGGTACGACATTCAATTCAATTCAGTTTTATTTATATAGCGCTTTTCACAGACTGTCACAAAGAGGCTTTACAGAACAGAAAGGGGAGGAAAGGGGAAATGGGAAATGCCAGCTCTAAGCCAGCTCTAAGCCCCCAGATAGCAGAGGTAAAAACTCTCTAGTAGGGAGAGAAAACCCTCATCTGTGGCGAGAAAAAACTCCCCGATGGGAAGAAATCTCGAGAGGAACCCGGCTATTGGGGGGGATGCCCATCCTCCACTGGCCTATGGGTTGATTATTTCATAGGGAGGTATTCTACTCTGATGACTCCGTCATGTAGAGATCAGCAGTGGCGGGTGGGGGGCGCCTAGCTGGTCTTCGGCTGGAGTTCCGGGCCAGGAGGGGGGAGGGCTGGGGAAACTCGGGAAACTTGGGCTAGAGCTCCGGGCAGGTGCCCAGAGCAGGAAAGAGGAAAAAAGAAAAAAACATTGTTAGGGGGTTCAGATGGTAGCAGAACAAGCAGAGCAGGAGAGACAGAGGTGCCTGCATGCGATAAGGAAACCCCGGCAGAATAAGGCTATGGCAGCATAGCAAAGGGCTAAACAGAGGCAGGGGCCAATACAGCCATGAGGGCAGGCTTGAGACAGTCACCACCAGACCATGACCGGTCAAGCTTAACACAGCACTATTAATAATGATCCAGTGACAGCTCTGACCGCTCAGTCCACCAGAGACTCTATAGCTTATGCCAGCCACCCACTCCTGCCCCTCAACTATAGGACAGACTAAAAAGATGGGTTTTAAGCCTAGCTTTAAATAAACTGATAGTGTCTGCACCCCAAACATGAGCAGGCAATTTGTTCCATAGGAGAGGAGCATAGGAGTTTGATAGGAAAAGGCTCTACCACCTATGGTACTTTTAGCTATTCTAGGAATAACAAGGAGGCCTGCGCCCTGCGAACGGAGTGTTCGTGAGGGATTATAAGGGAAAAGTAAATCACTTAAATATAAGGGGGCAAGCCCATGTAAGGCTTTAAAGGCAAGTAACAGAATCTTATAGTCTATTCGAAATTTGACTGGCAACCAGTGAAGTGAAGCTAACACTGGGCTGATGTGTTCAAATCTCCTAGTTCTCGTGAGAATACGAGCTGCTGTATTTTGAATTAGCTGAAGCCCTTTTAGAGAGGAATTTGCACATCCAGACAAAAGAGCATTACAGTAATCTAATCTAGAAGTAACAAAAGCATGGACTATCTTTTCAGCATCATGTAGGGACAGTATTTTTCAAATTTTTGAGATATTCCTCAAGTGATAGAAAGCAACCCTAGAGATGTCTTTAATGTGTGTACCAAATATGAGATCTGGATCAAATGTAACACCAAGATCTTTAATGACAGCACTTGAAGTGATTGAAATTCCATCAATGTTAGGCATATAGCCAGATAGTTTGGATCTCAGGGACCTGGGCCCCACTACCATTACCTCTGTCTTATCAGAGTTTAGCAAGAGAAAGTTATGGGTCATCCATTCCTTTATATCTATAAGACAAGCTTCCATCTTTGACAGCTGGACAACTTCATCAGGCTTGACTGATAGATGCAGCTGGGTGTCATCTGCATAGCAGTGGAAGTTAATGCCATGTTTACGAATGATTTGTCCCAGGGGAAGCATGTATAGAGAGAAGAACAAAGGCCCAAGGACAGATCCTTGTGGTACTCCATATCTAACCCTAGACTTTATAGGAAGATTTCTGTTAGAACAGTGTGTGACTCTGTAATGATTATATAAAATCAGTGTATAAGTAGGCTCACATGAATGTGAGCCTGGATGAGTATACCTGCAGGCCCACATGATATGAAGACGTGTAGCCACGCACACTATGTACTGACCTGTGTGACTATAGCTTAAAGGAATTTTCTATGTAAGCAGATAATGGTAAAATTGAGAAAAAATACCCATATAAGGATAACCAGATGTACATCAATGTATATACTGTAGACATGTTTATGACTCTTATATAAGCTGAAAAACCTGATGTAATGCCACGAGGAAGGAAAGGAAATCCGAGCATATAAGATAAGAGACATTAGTGATACAAAGCCTAAAGGCGTGGGTCATTCATATATTAAGGAGGTATCAATGTATGTAGCAGGTGATTGGCCATCGGACATTCTAAGATAGGAGGGTCTATACATGTTCAACCTGTATAAAACCTGTGGAATAAGACTGAAAGGTGTGTGACTTCATGAACTCACCCGGCTTTGTTAATCATTAATAAAGTCTGTTCGAAAACGGCAAGCTCCTGTCTCTGAGAGAATTCTTTTAAGAGAAAAAGACACGACATAACTTTGGTGTCACGAACAGGATTGGAAAAACAGAGGCTGAAAATTCGGAACCGTCTGCTGCTGTGGGTCGGATTCGGATGAGTCACACAAGTCATGGTGGCCACCAATAAGGTAAAAGCGAATGTTCTTCGTTCTAGTTTAACGGGTTGTGTGATTTGTTCCGGGCGCCGTCCCGGTGGTGGACTGCCGAGTAAGTCTCCAAATTAAGAACCAAAAAAGTAAAAAACTGAGACTGAGCTTGTGGTTTTTGAAAAGAATGCATGTGTAATGTGTGTGAGTGGGCCTCGAGGGAACATTTACATATGACAAAAATCTCCTACGTGAAAGTCCTGCAGTAAATGCTCACAGAGCGGGCGGTGAAGGTGCCCGCAGAGAGCTGGGAAGTCAGGCATTGGGCTCTCTAGTACGAGTAGCTGTGTGTGTGTGTGTGTGTGGCTGTTTGATTCTGGTCTGTCTGCGTTGGGTGTGTTCTTGTGTATATGGGAGCCTGAAATATATTGAGTAAGTGAGTGTGTAAGTTAAATCTGCCAGAAGGACAGATTGGTGTAATAGGGTTATAAACTGTATACCTAGATGGAAAAATAGTGGAATATTAGTCAATAATAAAGTGTAATTAAGTATACTCACATAAAAGAAAAATATTTAACAAATATTTAACAAGTATATGACAAGCTTTTTAAAGGTACCTTTTAATGCTGTGTGATTATTAAATGTATAAATATATGTGATAGATTCAGCTTTTCTCTATGATGCAACAGGGAAGGTACGCTAAGAGATATAATCCCCTAGGGAGATTGGGGGTTAGTTTTGAAGTTGGCTTGGCTGTGCTGTGCATTATCTCACTGATTATTGTTGTACCAATCCTTTTATTAGTCCTATAACGCAATCATTGTTGTGTTCCGAGACATTTGGTGGAAAATATAAGGTTGTTGTAATCGATCAGTTGTGATATAACATATGCAAAGTATATGACTTGGTATATTTTGGTTGGAATTTAGCTGATACTGTATAAAATACTTGCAATATTGTGCGTATAAGTGTGGAACGCGTGTATATACTCCGAGGAAAAATAGGGAGTAGAAAGACGGTTCGACTAAACACCCACAGAGTGAATATAAAACCGGAGGAAACAGGAGATCTAAAACTGTAGAAATAAAACTTTACTAGTAATTAGGTAAATAAACGGATCGATGGAAAAAGAGTCAGTTACTAAAGTATAAAACAGTATTTGGCATTGCGATAACCAATATCTAATTGTCGTTTTCTGTAAGAAAATGAAAGCTCCACAAACGATTAAAAGAAATACAAAAAAAAGGTGACTAAAACGGGAGGTTGTGTATAAACTGCAGCAATGAATAAAACGGCAGTAGAAGTGTTAAGTGCCAAAAACCCATTAAATAAAGAGGAAATAGAGAAAATCTCTCAGAAATGGGAGAAGCGATCTAGAAACATGAATACACAGTGGCCAAAGCACAGGACTTTTGATACGGCTCTGTGTGAGGAGATGGAAACACTGATAAAAAATCATAAAGCTAAAGAAAGGGGAAAAAGAGACAGGAAAAGAGAGAGAGAGAAATATTAAAACTGTTTAAAAAAGTGCTTAAAAAACCTGAGAAAAGCAAGAAAAATCTCGGATAAACAAGGCACAAATGTGATTGAAACGCCTCCACCATACGGGCAGTATCCAGTGGTCTCAGGAACAGTACAGTTAGAGGGAGAGTTCGATATAGGAGAAGGGGGGGGGGGGGACACTTTGGAGAACTCCTGGGGCCAGTACAGGAGAGAACGGCAGGAGAGCGGCTCCAAGGGAGTCTCCGGGGGAATCCTCTCAGAGCGGACAGAGAGGAATAAGTAAGTTAACTTGTTACAAGGATTTGCAGGAGGCAATGGAAGGGTTACGGAAAGGGTAAGGAAAGGATGCATGCAGTACCCCCAGAGAGCTTGCACGCTTTCTCGAGGGACAGAAGTGTGATTTTCCCCTGTCCTATGTTGAACAGGAAAAAATACCTGATCTAGATGGATGGAGTGAGGATGAGATTGAGGAAGGTAAGGCAAATCATACAATAAGTGAAAAGGAGTTGAGAGATAGACGGAAGATAAAGAAACCAGCTAAATATAGCCAGTGCCCCATCCTGATAAAAGGAACGACAGGGCATTACGTGCCTTGGGGATCACAAGATATGCTGAGCTTAGTTGAGCGCCTCCCAGACATACATGAGGGGGCAGGAAAGTGGATAAGAGCTCTAGAGGAGGAGACTATGCGGAAATTACTGGCGGTGGGGGACCTCAAGGCTCTGCTGGCGAGGTTGCTAGGGATGGCTCGGATGGAAGATGTGCTGATGAAAAATGGGCTACAGGCAGCGGTAAACACCCCGTACCTCGACGGTGCCAGCTTTGATCAATTCCATCCCGCGATGTGGCGAACTTTGAGAGAGGACTACCCTACCAAGATTGACCCCAAATCACTCAAAGGGGAGGAGGTGGGAGACACTGAAAATCCAGCCACCTATCTGCATAGACAGGTGAAACGCTGGAAGTTTGAAACAGGGCGGAACCCTGAGGGGGATGAACTGATGACAACCCTCTTCCGGACTTCCATAGTGGAAGCGATGCCCCCGCCGGTGAGAAGCAGGCTGGAGGATGTAGTCAGGCTAAACTCTAAAACGCACAGAGAGTTTTGTGATCATGTGATTCATACAGTGGAGAAACACCGCAAAAATGAACAAAAGCTCAAAGACCAAGAAAAAGAGGTGCAGAAGAAGTTGACACAGGTCCAGGCAGTGGTGAAAGCCGAAGTGCCAGAGCCCAGGCAGGAAGCTGTAGTCTCTTCCGGAGGGCCACCACGGCTGCCTATGCCTCAGGGCCAAGAGCAACCCACTGTACCAATAATAAATGTGTATACACAGGCCCAACAGTGGAAAAATAAAACACCAAATAACAGACAAATCGAATACATGGTAGAATGAGATAGTACTTTCACAGTTTATTTTGCATTTGAGTGAGCAGGGCTTTTCACGGCTTTTCTGGCACACGATCAGGCTATTGTTGGGTTTATCTCGTTGCTATGACGTTATTCCAATTTTATATGATGAATAAATATATTTATGAACTCAAACATAGACGCTATTGTCCACTATGTCACGCATAGGTAGGTATAGACTAGGTGGGGGGTTGCTTGATAAATGGACTTGCTACAGGGAAATAGTGGCACTTAGAAACTACGTATTCGGCAGAAATCGTCACGAACCGTCTACCAATAAATTTAAAACACAGAGTTTGTGATTTCCAATAATAGTTCGGCTGCAGTAGCAACGAATGTCTCAGTTGAGCAAAAAAGGTCCCGCAGGCGGGACTTATGCGCAAAGGTGTTAAGAATGAAACAAAGACTGGGATGTGTTTATCACCCACAGTCACAAGGTATGGTAGAGAGGATAAACGGAACCCTCAAGGCCAAAATTAACAAAATCTGTGTCAGCACGAAACTTAACTGGATTGATGCATTACCGCTTGCTTTGATGAGTTATCGCATGCAAACTAACAGAATCACGCATGAAATGCTTACGGGTCGACCCATGCCTGTCCCTGCATGGAGGGGGCCCTACAAAGGCCCCCCTCTGGAACAGCTCCAGATGGAATTCAAAGCATATATGAGACAACTAACTGCGATACATAAAGTTATTTATTTACAGGAAAAGAGCCGAGAGCCTGAGTCGGAGCCAGAGGTCCCTGATCCTGTAGTTCCAGGGGACCAAGTGTACCGTAAGGTCTTCCGAAGGAAGTGGAACAAGCCCAGGCGAGAAGGCCCATACAAGGTAGTAAGGGCTACGTCCACAGCAGTACAGGTAGAAGGAAGCACCACATGGTACTAGTGGTGTAACGGAACGTAGTTGATCCGTGATCCGTACGGATCGCCCCCCACGGTTCGGCACGCATGTGAACCGCGGATTAATTGCAAAATTTAACCATCATAGTGAATTACAGTTTTACTGCCGCTGGTACTTTTAAAAGTATTATACCATGGCTTGGATAAATACTCGATTCTGATTGGCTGGAGGGTGGGCATTTATTTCGTTAAACCGCCCGGCAATGAAGTAGCGCTGGCAACATTTTAATCACCGTTCTAAATTAATACGCCGTCTACGTTATCTGCTGCCAACGCCATTAGAGTCGACCCTTATATGAATGGTATCCATAGCAACACCAACAGCTGATTAATAAAGCCGGCAAATAACGCTAAATCCACTGATTTGAAAAGTTTGTCTTCGCCAAATATCTTAGTTACAACAACTTTAATCTAGCAAAGACGTTTTGTGGTTAGAGGTGCAGTATTTATTCAGTTTGGAAATATGAACGTAACATAGTAGGGCTTTACCTAATGTAAGGTAACGCTGACGTGAGCAACGCTGGTTGCGAATGCGAACAAGTTACTTCACAAAGCACATTAATCTGTATATTAAAAAAAAACATTTTATCCAGCGAAATGTCTTAGATATGACACGTTACATCTAACAGTAACAAACTCTGTATCTACAGTAGGCTATTTTTTTCAGATGTTCCCATCTCATGATGCAGATCGTGAAATGCAATTTCCTTAGCCTGGGCTGTTTAAAATAGGCTGCGTGACCAAAGCATTTTTAAAACGCAAGACGGAGAGAGATGGGTAAATTGAGTTGCGGTTTCATGCAATTTTCTTAAATAATCTAACTAATGACAAAAATAACCAAAATTGGTGCCAATTTTATGGTATAAAGTTGAGAAGGAAATATTTGCTTCCATATAGAATCAATTGTTTTCAGAACTACCAACGAGAGGTTTTTGCATAACTACGGACAAAATAGAACTAGTAACGAGAAATAGAATTGAATGTTGTTTTCATTTAAGACCATGGGCAAAAGTTCCTTGCTTTAAGTGTTTTACAGAATAAATGGAAAGCAAAGATATACTTGTCTCCCTTTTTTTTTTTTGCTGATCCGAAAAATGATCCGATCCGTGACTCAAAACCGTGATACGATCCGAACCGTGAGTTTTGTGATCCGTTGCACCCATACATGGTACCATTTGAATCATTGTACTCGGGTTCCAAGGACAATCACTAGCCCACCACCTAGAGGCATAGAAGATGAGTCTGGTGCAGGCCCAAATGGGTCCCAGGAGGGATCAGGACCGAGAGCAGTGTAACACCCACTACTACAGAACCAAACAGTCCTCCAACTTAACACACCCAGGTGTAAAGAGATGGGGACAGGTAATATGGAGAATGTGGATAGTATGGAATCTGCTGAACCAAATTAACTTAACCCACGCAAAGGAGGGGCTCACTAAAGTAGGAATTGTAATAACAGTAGTAGTTATTATAGTGGGATTAATGTTCTGTTGTGTGATACCTCTGCTGAGATCTTTCCTGGTGCAGGCAACTGTTAAGCAGATGAATCCAGTCATGAGGTACCACGTGAATGGTGAAGGTGTGGTCCTCCAGGCTGTCAACATGAGGCGTGGACTGGGTGATGATGAAGCCTGGCCTGATCTGAATCCAGTACCAGACTGGATCCCACAAGAGCCACACCCAGATACCTCATCTGAGAACAGCACAGACAGTGAGAAAGAGGTGTTTTAAAATAAATACAATAGACTGTATAAGGAGCAGAAGAGGACAGCAGGCTAGCCCAGGCTAGCCACCTACTACGAGGGAGCTCCTTGAGAAAGCCAGAAGACCGATTTTCATTATATAATTACACTACACATAGTATAATCGAAAATTGTATTCTCATGTATGCTTTTTATTGTTTATTGTATAATCACAATATTATTTTTTTATTATTTTAATAGTAACTACATAATGCAAGACTGCCTACGACACACAGGGGGGAGAGTTTTGGCTCTAAAACTCACTGGAATGGATGACGACGAGAGGCAACGATTGGTAAGAAAAAGGGGGTTTATTTAACCCAATAGGATTTGGGAAGGTTGCTTTTCCTCATTGTTCATTTTCAGATCTAAATTATCCTGTTGGAACTAAGTAAGTCCCAATGGGGGGATTATATAGGAAAATTTCTGTTAGAACAGTGTGTGACTCTAATGATTATATAAAATCAGTGTATAAGTAGGCTCACATGAATGTGAGCCTGGATGAGTATACGTGTAGGCCCACATGATATGAAGACGTGTAGCCACGCACAATATGCACTGACCTGTGTGACTATAGCTTAAAGGAATTTTCTATGTAAGCAGATAATGGTAAAATTGTTTATGACTGTTATATAAGCTGAAAAACCTGATGTAATGCCACAAGGAGGGAAAGGAAATCCGAGCATATGAGATAAGAGACATTAGTGGTACAAAGCCTAAAGGCGTGGGTCATTCATATATTAAGGAGGTATCAATGTATGTAGCAGGTGACTGGCCATCGGACATTCTAAGATAGGAGGGTCTATACATGTTCAACCTATATAAAACCTGTGGAATAAGACTGAAAGGTGTGTGACTTCATGAACTCACCTGGCTTTGTTAATCATTAATAAAGTCTGTTCGAAAACGGCAAGCTCCTGTCTCTGAGAGAATTATTTTAAGAGAAAAAGACATGACAACTTATAGGAGGAGTCATTGTTAAGATGCACAAATTGATATTGGTCTGATAAGTATGATCTAAACCAGGAAAGAGCCAGTCCACGGAGGCCAACAATATTTTCAAGCCTATCCAGAAGGATGAGGTGATCAACTGTGTCAAATGCTGCACTTAAATCTAGAAGCATGAGTACAGAGATGTAGCCACTGTCAGAAGCAAGGAGTAGGTCATTGAATACTTTGACTAGGGCTGTTTCAGTGCTCAGACTTCCAGACTTCCAGACTCAGAAATATGCATTACATCCATTTAGAAAATACTTTTTAGAAGCTTTATATGTCATTGACCCAGATCCATTCAAATGCAAAGACATTATAGTATTGCTTGTAAGAGTACCAGAAAATAAGATATCAAGACTCTTTGGATGTTGTTGGGTCAAAGACATCAGGAAGTCATGGCATGCAAAGGATATGCGACCAAATATAAAAAATTTAAAGGCACAGTCAACTTAGTGTATGTAAACTTCTGACCCACTGGAATTGTGATATAGTGAATTAAAAGTGAAATAATCTGTCTGTAAACAATTGTTGGAAAAATTACTTGTGTCATGCACAAAGTAGATGTCCTAACTGACTTACCAACACTATAGTTTGCTAACATGAAATCTGTGGAGTGGTTAAAAATTAGTTTTAATGACTTTAACCTAAATGTACGTAAACTTCCGACTTCAACTGTAGCTACTAGCTTGGTTACGTGCATTAATTAATTATGTGCAGTTTTAAGGGCTGAGAGTCTGTGGTCACTATGGTTATTTCTGTAGGAAACCCTGAAAAGTGCCAAACTCTCGGTGCTGTATAGATATGGGGCATGCCCCGCCAAGCCGTAACTTGGTGGATGGCATACCTGCCATCCCAACATGTAAAGGGAATTTAAGTGGTCAGCAGGTAGCCCAGCAAGTCACAAAACCAATTGCATTGCACAACGCATCCCAGATAGCAGACGATTCTTGGCCAATTATGGTTGGGTTTAGGCACTTAAGGGTCAGTTATGGCAATGGTAAGTGTGAGTGTGGGCCAAACATGGCCCAAATGTAACCAACCACATGTAAGGTTTGTGCAGAATTTAGATTTTGGGCCAAAAGAGGCCCAACTGTAACCAGCCACATTTAAGGTTTATCACGGCATTTGGATTCTGGGTCAAACGTGGCCCAAATAATGTTCTGGTCCAAGTCATACCTGAGACATGGTCTCATCACGGTTCTGGCAGCCAGATTCAGTTGTGTTCATTGCCGTCATTCCATGGTGTTATGTGAGCTGAATGAAAGTGGTAAGTGTGGGCCAGCACTGGGCCATCACTCTGTTGCTACAGTATCTGGGATGTAAATAGTAAATAGCAAAGCCAATTGCATTGCACAATTAAGTCACAAAACAGATAGCACTGCACAATGCAACTAGCAAAACCAGTCGCATTGTAAAACGCATCTAAACAAAAAATGTTTTCAAAGTAAAAAATAAAATAAAAAGCCAAGTTACTCACGCAGTGCTTTGTAGGCTGTCTGTAAGAAATTAATTACAACTTGCAAAAACTAGGCCTGCCTTTAAAAGTATTGATATCAAAATGTGGCCAAGTTACAGCTCACAATATTGCCTATCGTAGTTCACACTAATTAAACTAACTCTATTCCAAAGCAATGCGACCCAATCTTTCTTAAATTATTTAATGTAACTTGGCCCTGTGTTTTTTCATCTTGAATAGGGGAGGACCCTCTCTTCAAGAATGAGTGGCAATATGACTGGCCAAAATGAATAAACCCTCTAAAAGCTGCCCCAATCTCGCTATGGACCGCATAAGCGTTCACCGTAATAATGTTAAGTCCAGAGCTGGGAATAAGAAACCAGCCTCATTTTTTATTTGTTTTTGAGCATGAAACATGTACTGGGCCAGACAAAAATCACTTTTTATACAAAGTATATGTATGGTATGTTTGCATTGATATAATGTGTGTAATGTGTGTCCCAGGACGATTTAAGCCTTTAAAAACTGTTCTGAGTCAGCCTGTGAAATTGCGAACAAGCAGCCGCAAATAAGAAACCAGTTCCACAAATTTATTTGAATATAGAATTGCGAATAAGAAGCTGCAAATAAGAAACCAACTTCAGCCTCCTGCTTTTGTTTTTTTCAAATTTCGTGTTTCTATTGTTTCTCTGCACTCTGTTGGGTAGGCCTACATTAAATTAATCTCACCGTTCACTTGTCTGGTGAACCGTTCACTTGCCATGTAGCCAAACATCGTGTGAATGTGTTTTGATAGTGAGAAACACCGTCATACGGCTGGGGGTGGTTAGGGCCAATACCTTTACCTATTGGGATGGCAAGTATGTAACTTGGCGTGGCATGCCCCATACCTATACAGCACAGAGAGTTTTGCACTTTTCAGGGTTTCCTACAGAAATAACCACAATGACCACAGACTCTCAGCCCTTAAAAATTCACACAATTAAAGAATGCACAAAATTAATTAATGCACATAGCCAAGCTAGTAGCTAAACGATTCGCAAAGCCATTCGCTAAGCCATTTGCAAAGCCACTCGCTAAGCCATTTGCAAAGCCACTCGCTAAGCCATTCGCAAAGCCACTCGCTAAGCCATTCGCAAAACCATTTGCTAAGCCATTCGCAACTAGCTTTGCAGTTAGCTTTGCAACTAGCTCAGCAAGTGGTTCAGCAGGTAGCCCAGCAAGTAGCTCAGAAAGTCACAAAACCAATTGCATTGCACAAAACAAGCAGCGGAGTAAGTAGCAAAGGCAATAGCGCCGCACAATGCAAGTAGCAAAACCAGTCAGTGGATGCTACAGTTTTTTATAGGTCAACAAGTGTATCGCGTATATCTCATAACGTGGCATGATAACGTGCCGCTTAGTGTTCCGAATTATAGACGTAGAAAAAATAGTTTTTTTTATAATACTGTAACGACAGAGGATAGCACTAGTAAAACGTCTAGTGAAAAGATGACAGCAGAAAATGGAGGGTTTATTCCCTCACGTTTCGCAGGCTAGGGGAACCGGGTTGGACAGTAGGAAAACAACAAACCCCTCATCCTAAGTTAGTCTGGAGGTCCCTCCCTTCTTCCTCCCAGCATCCCCTTTATCCCTCCCATTATCTCCTTCACTGCCCCACCAATAGTTTCTTGTCCTCGAGGAAGAACAACGTCTCTAAAATGCCCTGGCAGCCGTCTTGTACATTTTGAGACCTGGGAAATCTCCTCCACAGGCACCGCAGGGGAGGAGTGAGTTGTGGAACCTCTGAGCTCAACAGCCGCCCGTGATGTGGTGTCTCCCTGGGGGGAATCCCGCTGTAGTGGCTGGTGACCTGGTGGGGTGTGTTGGCCCGGAAGTGGAAAGCCTGAGGAAAACAGGCTGTTGATTTCCTCTGTAACGAGCCATCCTGTTTGGATGTATCACCACCAAGCGGCCCCTGGGAGCCAGTCGTACTCTATACACCACCTCCCCGACTCGCTGGAGCACACAACAGGGCCCCACCCACTTACTGTCCAACTTTGGGGACCTCCCCTTAACCCTTTTAGGCCCATACACCCAAACTAGGTCTCCTACCACAAAGTGCTGCCCCCTGGACTGCGAATAATAGATTATTTTCTGGCGGGCACCAGCTACCTCCATTTTCCAGCAGGCAAAGTCATGGGCCACTGCTATGCGATCCTGAAGGCAACAGGCACCCTTCCTACTGGTGCCTCCAGTGCATCAGGCGGCCGGCCGTCTGCTAACTCCGGTGGGGTGCAAAGCTCCCTCCCTAACATCAAGAGTGCAGGGGTGCAGCCCGTAGACTCTTGTACCACACTGCGGCAGGCTAGGAGGATCAATTGCAGCTGAACATCCCAGGGGCAGGGGAGTTGTACGCGTCTTGTGAATCCCTAGTCTGTTGCAAACAGCGAAAAACCCGGGATTCAAAATTCCTTCCCTGATCTGGCAATTCGCTAGGGCATCCGAATCGGCAGAACATTCCCTCCACAAGGGCGTCAGCCACTGTTTCAGCCTCCTGGTCAGGTAGGGCATAGGCTTCGGGCCATTTTGAGAAATAATTGATAGCCACAAGCACAAACCGATTTCCCCTATGCAATCGTGGTAGGGGCCCAAGGACATCGATGACCACCCGGTTCATGGGGGATGCAACCTGGTACTGCAGCAATGGTGCCTGTGACTATACCTGAGGGCCCTTCCGGGCAACACAGGCATCGCAGCGGCAGCAGAAGTCCTCAACATCACACCGGCTCTGCCCCAAGTAGTAGCTCTGTTGCAGCATCTTGTTAACCCAAAAATGCCCAACCCTTGGAGGTCCACGCTGCTGCTCCAGCACCTGCTCACAAAGCTCCTGTGGGACAACCAGCTGCCATCAAACCCCCCCTAACGCCCTAGGACTTGCTCCATAAGCCATTCAAAGGTGGCGGGGCATTGCAGAGCCTGAAAGGCATGGTGGTAAATTACTACAGCCCCTACCCTGTACTGAATGCCGTCTTGGCTTTGTCCTCTGGCACCAGGGGCACCTGCCAGTACCCGCTCTTGAGGTCAAGCGACAAGAACCACCATGACCCCCCACCCGATCCAGGGATGAATACTTCACTTTCACATCATTCAGAACCAACAAATCAACACAGAACCTCCACGTTCTGTCCTTCTTGGGAACTAGGACCACGGGGGGAAGCTCAGGGACTCTCCGACGGCTCTATAATGCCCGCAGTCAGCATCTCTTCCAGGGCGCTCTCCAGGCCCTGAAATTAGCACACGCCAAATGCAGGTAGAAACTCGCGTTGGCGTGTGGGTTGACGAATTCCACCCGCCACCTTGGTGGGTAGCCAAAGGACTTCGGGACATTTCACTTTTTTCATGGTAATGAACGATTTTGTAGTTTAACTAAGCTTCTCAAGTACAACAGTAAATTATGTATAATACTTCGACTCCCATAATTACCTGCTCTCAGCAGTGCTCTGATTGGCCGAGCCGGTTGAGAGCCCCCCTGTCGAGCGTCTCGTGAACATTAGCTAATGTTACCTCAGTCAGTGAAAAAAATAGTGAAGTGCTATTTTTAATTCTTTAGCTATGAGAGAGGCAGCCAAAATATCTATGAAACACCTAGCTAGATTTAACATTATTATATCTAGCTAACATTAGCAGTATGTGGCGACACATCACGGGTTAAAAGACCCAGTGAGACAGAGAGGAGAGAGACAGCTGGCAGCAAAACCGGTAACGTTAACGTTGTTGAGACTAAGAAGAAGTATCGTAGCTCAGACGAACTGTGAACTAGAGAGCTGCACGGGAATGGGGACAGCGGTAATACTGCGGAATTTTGCGGTAATCTGCGGGTTTGGGGACAAAATAAAAAATATTCCTGCGGTGACAGCCGATCGAGAGCTCTCGTGATGGAACCGGTGGACTATGGGCTCACATTAATGCATGCTCGGTGCTCAGATTAAAACACATCCAGTAGCCTAACGTTACGCGCATCACCGATTTTCCAGGTTTCATTTTAAGGAAGCTAGAGCTGTCCGCTAGTGCCAAGAGTGAACTGACAGACGCAATCGTTCACGTGTGCTACAAATAAGATAATGTTATTTAATCGTTATTTAAGTTATATGCAGGTTATTATTATTATAAATGTCTCTGAAGTGTCAGCTAGAGATTTAGAACATCCCTTTTCTTCTAAATCCCAGAGAATTTTGAGAAAATCTATGCTTTTGGTTAATTTGAACAGATTGCACATTTTCTTATTGTCTGCAACAATATGAGCAACAAAGTGCTGAGCATATTTAGCATGCACAATGACCATTTGTACATAAACAGGGGGTCATAAAAAGAGTTTAATTGGAAAAATTTTAAATAATTGTAAAGATAACAAAGGATATAAATAAACATTTCAGCATGACATTACATTCTATAGGGTTTGGAAATCTTGTTACATTTTACAGTAGCCTACTGTTTCCATAGATACGTTTTCTGGTATTGACAAAGGCACTTTCAAATGTAAAAGGAACATTCATATGAAAATATGAATTGCTTCTGTTGCTCTAGTCAAAAAATAATTTAATAAAAAATACTAAAACATGCAAGGACAAATGTTTAAATTATCTGCACGCGGTGACGGGGTGGGAATAGGGTTTGGGATGCCGGGGACAGAGTGGGAGTGGGGTTTGGGATGCCGGGGACGGGGTGGGAATGGGATTAGGGATGCCGGGGACGGGGTGGGAATGGGGTTTGGAATGACGCGGATGGTCGGGACGGGGACAGAATTTTGTCCCCGTGCAGCTCTCTACTGTGAACTTGTCTCTCTCACTGCCTCTATGTTACGTTTTTTTTAATGTTTCATTAAATGCAGAAATATAGTATTTTAAATGTTGTTCTGTGTTCTTTTTTGCCTCGATTTATTTTGGATAGTGAAAATAATTGGTGGCTGGTAACTTTGAAAAACCGGCTGGTGGACCAAAAAGTTAGTTTCAGGCCCTGGCGCTGTCCATAGTGGCTTGGTGAGTAGGAGGAAGCCACCGAGGGCGTTGGCGGATGGGGCAGGCATCGCCAGTGTTGATAGTGTGTTTGACCAAATATGTATGCCCCACATCCCTGGGGACGTGGCGAAGCTGTGGCGGAACTCATACAGCAAGGCCCACAATTGATCACGTTGCCCAGGCCTTTCCGGAGATCAAGCACCCCTCCTGCCTGGTGCAGAAAGTCCAGCCCTAGCAGTTTTCTTTGATATTCGCCACCCAAACAGAGTGGTGGAAGAATTAGCTGGCTATTTGAATTTCTGCCCAGCTGTGGCCCAGCATAGGGGCTCTCTCCCCGGTAACTGTGACAAGAGGCAGGTCAGTGGCAGCTAGCTCAGTGCCCGGGGGCAGAAACATTTGGTGGATTATTGTAACTGGACCCTGTGTCCACAAGGGCGGTAATTGGTTGGCCTTTGACCTATATCTGAATTCGGCAGCAGGCAGACCAAGCAGCTAATAAGGTGGCGGGGAAAGGTGAGCTGGTGGGACGGATGTTGTTAACAATGGGTGGCATTTGCGCCTCTGTGGGGGAGAGACAGAGGAGGCCCATTGTATTCCCCGTTACACTGGGCCGGGCTCGTTTCTCGAATCCTTAGAGGGGAGGGTGGTGTTGGGCAATGTGCAATTTCAGCTCATTTGACCGATGCGTCCACAATGCCAACAGGTCTGGGGTGCTACTCCACCTTTTGTCTAGCCACTGGTGTAGCGCAGCATTGTACTGTCATTTGAACAGCGCAGGTCTGGGGGTGGGGCACTTTAGCCAAATGGTTATCACCTACCGGCATTTCACACAGTATCTCCTCAATAGCTAGAGGCCTTTCTAAAGCTTTCTCTAATGTCAGTGGGTTCGCCAGACGGACCTGTTGTCGCAACTGCTCCGGAATTAAGCCTTTTATGAACACTTCCATGGTTAATGTTTGTACCACATCCATTGTGAAGGTCAGAAAACCCCGCTGAGCCAGATAGCGCAGTTTGGCTGCAAAGATGCCTAGCCTCTCTCCTGGCTTCCGGGATCGCTCCTGGAACTGCTGCCGTACTGTCGCAGTTGGTGTAATGTCCCTGAACCGCCTCACCAGTGCTATGTGTAGCGCTTGTTGATCACTCAGGGAAGTTTCCGGCAGATCCAGCAACACTCTCCGAGCCTCCCCCTCCTGTAAATGCCCCATGTTCACGTTTTGCTTATTGTGCTATATGCAAACAATTTCATTAACCCTATGGACTTTGGCCCCCTAGTGGTGGGACGCATGCGTCCCAATTTTTTATAGTGTTCATATTTCTCTTAAATTCTAAATTAAAACGTTAATAAAACACGGACCTTTTGACGCAAAATTGTTAAAAACAGTCACAGCCTGCGAACACATTCGTTTATATGCTTATCAGCTCTCAGGTTACAATGCAGGGCCATAAAGCAGCAGGGTGCTAATAGCCCAACCCACTGTTTACAGCCTTCACCTCGCCGCAGTCACAGGCAATAAAATGCATATCACAAAAACTCTTGGTACTGTTTCAACATGCTAAAAAATCAAGATCTGATTCAGGAACAATTGTATATTATTGAAAAGTTGTATCAATAAACATTAGGTGTTTTTTTCCCGTGCTCACTTCAGTATGCATACAACCAATGTACTTCCGGTTTTGTATAAATATATTTTATTTTCTACAAAATCTCTTGATAAACATGTTTAATCAACCAAATTTGATACCTGGTTATGCAGTTATAACTGTTTTCTGAAGAATCCTGAACGTTTTTTCGTAATCCATTTATCCATTGTCCAGCAAAATCTCCACTTCCACAGTGCGTACCCATTGCATTTGCATTTGTACTACGTTACTACCGTTGCGTAAAAACATTACTAGACTGCTTCAGGAATGGTCTAATGTAAAACATGTAGATTATCTTCTACGGGGTTTCCTGCCCTTTAAAATGAATTAAAATATGTCACATTCGAGCGACGGTGAACGGCGCTGTATCCACGCATAACGACAGCCCATAGAGCAATAGTGGTGTGCGCAATCGGCCACATGACACTGCAGTCAGGATCACATTGCGTATGTGGCCATTTTTACTGCGCTTATCCTGGAAGGGATGGACTGGATTGCTGTACAAGTACGTTTTTAGCCTATCCAGATGATATTTAGCCATGTGTAGCGCTTTTGTTAGCTGCATGTACGTCATAGGCTAGCAATTCTCTTCACACATATGTGGTTTACTGTATGGCGTAATTGCACTGGTCATATGTCTTTACTGCTTCAACGATAACGATTATTTCATACATTTATACGTGAACGTGGCAAGCAACGGTGGAAAGAAGAACGTTTATTTCACGGTTGCTCAGGCTTTGGAGGTGCTGCACCGCAGTGATTCCGGAGGTGAAGAAGTCAGTCCTCAGACATAGCAATGACTCTGTGGCATGGATGGGGCCTGGACATGTAAGTGTTTTCAAAAATATATAATACAAATTATTATTATTATTATTATTATTATTGTTATTATCATCATCATCATAAACATCAACAGTATGGAGCACTATTATCTAGAGTATTTTTATTTTTGGTGATAAATGGATTCTCGCAGAAGTTCGCTAGTTAGCTTCTATGTTGTCACAGGCTGGAGAGGAGCTCATGGCCTGTTAAGGGGGTTTGTTTTGTAGCGTTCATTCGCAGTTTTTTTTTGTGTAGCAACCAACACAAGGGCTAGTTGTTGAATTCACGCATGAAACTACATCCATTCTCAGTACTTTATTTCACGGTTCAGTCAAGACATTACAGTATTATAATAATATAATTTAGTTTGTGCAAGCTGACAAACAAATTCATAAATCCTAGTTAGCTACGATTGCTAATTATGTTGGAGCTAATATCTGACGTACTGTGGATGTAAATTTTTTAAATTTATATACTGTATATACGTGTGTGTGTGTGTGTGTGTGTGTGTATATATATAATATATGTGTGTGTATGTTATATATATATATATATTTATATATATATATAATATATGTGTGTGTGTATATATATATATACACTACTCACAAAAAGTTAGGGATATTTGGCTTTCGGGTGAAATTTATGGAAAATGTAAGTTCACGCTACAGTGATATTATACGTATCATGAAAGTAGGGCATTTAAGAAGAAGCATGCAATGGTGATTTCCTCATCTCAAACAATTTATTGAAACAAAAGCCAACAACAGTGGTGGGTATACCACAACAAAAATGTCAATGTCTCAATAACTTGTCATGTGCCCTTGAGCATCAATTACAGCTTGACAACGACGTCTCATGCTGTTCACAAGTCTACTTATTGTCTGCTGAGGCATGGCATCCCACTCTTCTTGAAGGGCGGCCCTCAGGTCATTGAGGTTCTGGGGTACAGAGTTACGAGCCTCTACACGGTGAGTCAGCTGATCCCATAGGTTTTCTATGGGATTCAGGTCTGGAGAAAGTGCAGGCCACTCCATTTGAGGTACCCCAGTCTCCAGCAGCCTTTCCCTAATGATGCGACCTCGATGAGCTGGAGCATTGTCGTCCATGAAGATGAAATTAGGCCTGTGTTGTTCATGCAGGGGCACAATGACTGGATTAATGATGTTATTCAGGTAGTATGGGCTTGTCACTGTACCATTCACAAAGTGTAGGGCAGTTCTGTATTGACTAGACACACCTGCCCACACTGTAACACCGCCACCACCAAGGGGTCGTCTGGTGACAACAGTGGCTGATGCATAGCGCTCTCCTTGACGTCTCCAACATCGTTGGCGGCCATCATTTCTGCTCAACGTGAATCGACTTTCATCAGAGAACAGCACTGAGGCCCACTGGTCCCTCGTCCAGCGTAAATGCTCCCTGGCCCATGCAAGACGATGACGCCTGTGCCTGGTGGTGTGGTCAGGTACCCTTGCAGGTCGTCTAGCACGCAGACCACGCTGATGTAAACGGTTTCGAATGGTCTGACGTGACACTTGGGTGCCTCTCACCTCCCTTAAATGTGCCTGGAGTTGAGTGGCATTCATCATCCGGTTCCGCAGGGCACTGTTCACAATGAAGCGGTCATCAATGTGGGATGTGGCCAAAGGACGTCCACTTCTATGCCTTTCTGTGACTCTTCCAGTCTCTCTGTATCTCTGTTGCAACCTGCTGATGACACTCTTTGACACTCTAAGCTCAGTGGCCACTTCCCTCTGAGAACATCCTGTTTGAAGCCTCGCAATGGCGAGGTACTGTTGATCAATTGTTAGGTGTCGTCTTGGTCTCATGATGTCAAAATGTGAACAGCATGATGAAGAGGACTGTTTAAATACCAATTCTAATTGAACCAGGAAATTTATTGGTCGATTCATGGATCAAACACCTGTTGTGAATTTTGCCGTTCAGCTCCTTGTTAGAGAACAGCAAGTTGTGCAAAAAGTACTGAAACATTGAATAGTTGGACATGTGCATTCAAAAGTTTAGAGAAGGTCAAATTAATTTCACCTGTAAAGGTTATAGTGCATTTTAGGTTCATCCTGAAATTTCACCCAAAAGCCGAATATCCCTAACTTTTTGTGAGTAGTGTATATATATATATATTTTTTTTTTCCCCACTTAATTGTAATACTTGCCACATGTCCTTTTGAGATAATTAGTGTTCTCATTTTTTAGTGATTCTACTTAATGTACTTGAATCTATCTTATTCAGGGAGGACAGTGAAGACACCTCTCCCCCACCTGACACCTATGTCGTAGGAGGTGGTAACAGACAGGTTTGCCAAAAGTGATGTATAATTCATTACTTTTGCTGTAAAAAGTCATGTTGAAGGCTTGTTATAGATAAACCTGTTAGTCTGCTGGCTTATGGGGCCTTGGTAAATCAGATTTTGAAGTACTGTGCCATTTTAAATGTAAAGCAGATTGGTTGGATAACATTAGGGTAAGTAATCCTTTTCAGAGAGTTATTTGGGCACTTTTGGACACGCTTTATAAGAGAATACCCTCGTACACATAAACACAAAACATGTGTAGGTTAATTTTCTTCACATTTTGTAGTACAAAAACAGTTTTAAAAGAAAAATAAAGTTTTCTGATGATTGACATGCCTAGACAGAAAGATATGCACATGTTTCATATTTGGAGAGGTTTGGATAGCTTTTGGAACACCTGGGCCCCGTTTTGGGAAAAATACCAATGAATAAGGAAAGCCTGTAGATATCTTTACCAAATTGTATAGACAAGTGGAGAATATATTAGTGCACTAGTGTAAGACATTCTGGCTTGCTCCAGTACTTGGACGTTGAGATATTCAATGATAAACTATAAAAACACAAGGTGTTTTGTCCTTTTTTTTGTATTCTTATGTGTATTTTGTATAGACTGTATGTGACCACTTTGACATAAATTTATTCTGTTTTTCTGAATGGTACAAGTCTCTTCTTTCTTTTCAAACCTTCAACCATGGATGTGCAGTGAATAGTTTTTGAGATATTGGCACTTAATTGACACTAGTAAAAACTAGACGAACATTGGGCCAAATGGTCCAAAGTAAATAGGGTTAAAAGGGGTAAAAAACTGTGCAAATGAAAGGCAGAGGTGAATCAATAGGCTCCTAATTGGTGAAAGTGTGGACACAAACATGGCCATGAAAACTAACCATTTGGTTGATAATGAACAATTCAAGGACAACGCAAATTGACAATGAGCCAAACCTGCATTGTGTTAATAAGTTTAAGGAAACAAAATTATGAAAGAACTTAGAGAAATAAACCTAATTAAGAGCATATTGATTCACCTCAGTCTTTAATTTGATCAGTTATAACTTTTTAACTCTTTTTATGTGGTTTGCAATATAGCACAATAAGCAAAATGTGAACATGGGATATTTATTCTACACGGCATGCATAGCTATTTTCTGACATAATTTGGCTTAAGAGGGTAAATAATACATCAAAACATGAAAAGTGCAATTAAGGAAAATTAACAGCTTGTTAAAATTTGTGTATGGCAATTGTGGTTGGAACGAAAACCAGCATACACAGGGGGGAACCAGGTTGGAGGACTGTAGGAAAACAACAAACCCCCCAACACACACACACTTCAATAGGTTTGCATGACAGAATACATAAACTAGGGCTGCAGGGACGTTACAATACATTTTCTTTTTGGATGGACCGTCATAAAAGTGGGCGGGCAGCCCGTCAGGCCAAATGCAGATCACGCACAGAATCCATCACTAAAGCCGCCTTATTCCACTGTGGTAGGACTCGGCTGGTACGAATAAAAGGTCTCTTTTGTGCCTCCGTAGTTTATACTTGGAATGTGAGCCGTTTCTGCCACTACACTGTGCGCTACTGAACAGGAGCATTGTGTGGGATACTCACCAAGTGAACCGGTGTGTCTGATAATAAAATGATAACCCGGAAGAGGGGGCTGCCCTCTGCACAATAGTTGTGAAAAAATGTATATCACCAGGCTATTGTGGTTACATTTGGAAGTGAATACAATCATTTTCATGATTGATTATTTAAAGTACAAACTTTAAGAAAACATGAATAACTGTGCATGCTGTACACATCATCACTCGTGTTTGGACTATTGGTATATATTAAAACAACAATAACACAAAACACAATGGTGTTGGAAACCCCCTGATAAATTATAAAATATGTAAAAGACAAATTGCTTCACATGACAGTCTTATAAACCCCACAACCCATATTCAAAAGGTCTGTAAATATCCTATAACAATCACATATGCCATATATACAAAACTTAAATAAATATGTGGTAAAGAACAAGCATAGGCCTATACATTTCAGACTAAAATTAAATAGTTCCCTAACATACATGGTACTCCATATAAAAACATTGACATTGTATAAGAATTGTATAGAAATATACAATATAATAGCCCACTAATCAACATGATGATGTTTATAAAACTTTGCAAGTTTGATCATGTATGATTTTTATAGACCTTTTGCAAATTGTAGTGTATGCGCATAATATTCAATCGGCGTTTGGAAATCCGATTAGACATGAGCCTATACGTAGCCTATAGATGCTAACCAAGTGCCAAAAGTAACAGGGAAACTGAGTTAGCCTATTATAGTCTAATATCTGACGGATCGGACTGAAGCAAATAAACAGGAAGATTTTCCTTTTTTAAAAGCTTACCTCATGTTGAGTCATTGTCGCTGTTAATTTATTATAGGTCCTCGGTTCGTCCACTTTTACGTTGGAGGAATTCAGCGCGTTCTTTCACTCGTCGCAGTCGACAGCGCGTCCTTTGAATGGGGCGCGTGTACCACCTCTCCAGATTCCATTCCTCATCGGGCACATCCCGGGCGCGCGTTAGGCACCAAGGGTCCCCGTCTCTCTCCATTAGAACTTTGTAGCATAAAACCTGGCCTGCACGCGTTAGTACGGACTGTGGCAAAGGCTCTAAACACACATAGACGTGGAGCGCAGCATCGCTGAAAAACTGCCCTGGGGAATCATAGACAGAAACCGAATCCCCACAGGTCCAACCGTTCCAATGACCTGAATGCTAAACGGTTGAATGGAGCGAAGTTGGAGTGATAAATCATATGTCTATATGCTTGAAATCTTTAACTCCGCTAGCTAATGAAATTCAACCTAGAACGTGGTTGCGTCACCATTTACACAGGCCCGTCTCGTTCATTATTGTCCGCCCCACCGTGAACTAGTCGGGTAGCTACACACCTCTGTAAGTGCTAATCTCAACAAAAAACGTTTTTAACGTACAAAAATGCCTCACGCATACAAAGCAGTGTCTGTAAGTCATAATTAAAACTTGCAAAAACTAGGCCTTTCGTTAAAGTTATTGATATCAAAATGAGGCCAAGTTACAACAAACAATATTGGCTATCGTAGCTCACTGAAACAAGCTCCTATTCCAGAGCCATGCTACCATTTGGGTAGTACCCAATCTTTCCTAAATTATTTCATGTAAATTTGCCCTGTATTCTTTCATCTTACTTAATCTGAAGAGAATGTGGTCATTCAAACTTTATGTGCCACATCAAGTGTCAAATTCCAATCATTTATAGTGCAAATAATCTACAATTCAGCTGTGTTACACATAGAAATGTAAAAAATGACTAGACTATATGTTTGAACAATTGTTTGCATCCAGTGTTTTGGGTCTATGAAAAGCACATCATGAATAAAATACAATATTATGATTATTATTATTATTGTTGTTTATTTGGATTATTTTTATTTGAATAGAAAACTGTGTGGTCCTTCAGAGCAGAGACAATCTTTTGTTCTCAAAATTGTGTTCACAAATAACATTTTTTATTATCTTACATTTTAAAAGAAATTCTATTTTACTTATTTGGCTTTATCTGACCCACAAAAATACACTAGGCTACATTATTGGGGCAAACATATGTATGGATATGAAGATTAAATATTTAGGCTATTTACTAGGCCTAAATATTTCTCATTTTTATCTGTATTTATTTATTCATCCCCCTTTCCATGGTGTAAAGTATGGTTCATAGTATAAATGTCTGTAAATTGTTTGTGATTTCGAGCTGCATGGAACATTTTTAAAACTTGTACATTTTCTAAAATTAACTTGACAACCAAATATAAACATCCTTACTGGAGTGTAATTTTTGGTCAACTATTTAAAAAATTAATTGAAATGATGTGTTCTTCCATGAGTCAATTTTTGTTATTTGTTATTAGCATAGATTTGGAATAGCACTTGTTTAATTAGTGTGAGCTTCGATAGCCAATATTGTTTGTTGTAACTTGGCCTCAATTTGATATCAATAGTTTTAACAACCTTGTTTTTGTACATTTTTTAACAATTTAGACATCATTCAAGCTCAAAGCAAGACAGGTGTGGATTCTGTCCTTTACCATGAACTACAAATAAATGAAAGTTTTTGCAATATTTTTAAATGGACAATGGTAGGCTATGTTTTAAAGCATTGTATACACGGTAGATGTAGGCTACTAATGATTTGTATGTCGGTAGATGATGGCCTAGTTTTTGCAAGTTTTAATTAATGACTTACAGACGCTGCTTTGTATGCTTAACTTGGCATTTTTGTACTTTGAAAACGTTTTTTGTTGAGTACGCTTTTTGTACTGTGTTCGTTACGAGTAACTGATGATAATAATGCATATAAATTTATGATATATTATATTGCCATAAGATAATTGAATCTAAAGAGACATGCATACATGCACATACATTTTAGCTCAAAGAAAGACATAGGCATGGATTCATTTATGTGAACTACAAATAAATTAAAGTGTTTGCTATATTTCTAAATGGTACTTGTTTTAAAGGGTTGTATACACAGTAGACATAGGCTACTAATGGTTTATGTCGATAGATGATATAGGCGTAGCTAACCAAAAACTTGCCATTTGCAAGGTAGCTACAGTAGCCTAGTTAAAGTAACATTAGTTAACAGTAGAAACACAGCAGTTGTCAGAGAAAATCAATAAATCTGCCATCATGAAATACATATGCCTGTATATCCTGCGATCCCCCACCAATATGAAGGGCTTTGAGATCCTGAGACTTACAGCTACAACACACATGCAATTCATCCATCAAGGGCACAACTGCATTGTCTGCCTTGGGATTAGAACCCACATCCTTAAATTCACTTGTGTAAGTGAATAACAACATTGATCTAAATGCATTCCATTAAAATACAAGGATCGCTTTTGTTCAAAACTATGCAAGGAGGGGAACCCAATTCTGGATGGGTTTTTAATGCAAACCTGTTTTCAACAATTGTCCTGGCTCAGTTCCTGTATTATAGACCAATGCTGGTTCACTTGTAGATTAGGAGTTCCATGGGCTCAATGAGAGTGCAACACTGACCTTGTGTGGCAAGTTGGAGAAAATACATAAATGTTAAAATAAATTTCAGTTGTCCCCAACCAATTCCAATGTGCTTACTAATTCATTCAATATATCTTCATACACACTATATGAAAATACAAAAAATAAATAAAATTCAGTTCAGATATTGTAAACAATTACTTTATTGCCATTTGTACAAAATGCTGAACAATACATTTGAAAGTGGGTAATGCCAATTACGCTATATTTGGGAACTGCTTCAGAAATATCTCCAAATCCCTTTTTTCCTTTGCGCAGCTGGCCTGAACAAGGAATACATTAACATTTTTTGGCTCAAGTATTTTTTAACCAGTTCTTATAGCAATTTTGCAAATGTAAGACAATGGATCAACGTGTGAATGTGTGTTTGTGTTTTCTTTAGCATGCTGCAAAAATAAATATTTACAATCTAACTTTGAAAAGGCAGCCATCTCCCTTAACTTCATCACAGCCAGATTAAAAGTGGTTTGAAAGGGAGCAACATACACTGTAGTCATTGTATACTGTGGGTTCACAGGTGTCAGGCTCCTGTGCTAATTAGGCTGTATTTAAAGCACTGTGCAACGTGTTTTCCTTCATGCAACTTTCCTACAAACACTGAACTAAAGGTTTGCAAGTATTCTGATGTGCATAAGTTATTTACACAGCAGTTAAAACATCACTCCACAGACACAAAGGGATATAAAGTGAGTGAACTGGCCAATGGATTGTAGGCCCACTGCTTCCCAAACCTGGGTCAAACTTTTTAGAAAATAATTGAACCATTTAGACATCAGTAACATTCCTGCAGGTGTAATGCTGACAGTTTTAAAATAAATATATTTTTCCCAGTATTCCTAAGAAAATTCTTTCTTACATTTGAACATTTTGCATGGTACCACATCCAGCTGAATTCTCTTGGATCTTGCAGGAGTGATTTTCACATTTTTACCAGTGTCTAAAGAGTTAAGTTAGTTCAGGTATGTATTTGGTCCAGGTGTGCTGCTGCCTAGCAGCAGTACTGCAATGCAATTAGATGGACTGGTTTGAGGGCTGTCACATCAGTTTGTCATTTTTGTTGTGCTGCAGCTGTCAGTCACATCCGCTGCAGCACCATTTTCAGACTGTACTGAGATGCCCTTAAACCCCCCCCACCCACATCCCATGAACTCTGCACCCTAATCCAACTTCTTCGGTTTGCGGTTTTTCCATGTCACCACTCCAATAAAGGTTCCTGGATAGGAGACAGGGGGTTTGAACTTATTCTCTTATAGACTCTCATATCACACGGACTTGTGGGCTGAAATAAATGTATTGGCTTCTATTCTGGTCATGCATCAGCACGGGTTTGGTCACTTTGGTTTAGAATGTTGGAATCACACTGGCAACCCTGTTAACAGACAAACCAGCACACAGTGGTGAAGCAGGCAGTGCATTGCATAACCAACTCACCCACTAAGAGAATGAGGATAAGCGCTGCCACGCCGGGTAAAATCACAGAGTACTCCCGGGGCAGAAAATACTTCTGGATTACGTGGTCACTATCCATGAAAGGCTGGGCAGAAGAAAAGGTCCAGTTAGCAGCTGTGTTAAAATGACTGAAAAACATTTCAGTGAATGAGTTTGGTGTTAATGAGGACGTACCAGAACTATAACCCATATGGTGTAATATGTGAACAGCAGAAGGCTGAAGCCCACCAGCCCCATCCCCACTGCTTGATCCGCACCTGTTGCCTGAAAATCAACACAAGGGGCAGATGAGGGTAAGAGCCATTGGTTTTGCTAGTAGCTAGTAATGTGGGAAGGGAGTTAGATGGGGTAGTTCACTTTTTGTGGTTTTTAAAATGCTATTTCAGGGTATACGTTTTACCTTGGCCCAGACAGTTTTTGTGTGCAACAAAAGATATTTAAGATACAGAAGTTTCGATTAACTATATATTGGCTGGTTCTGGGTCTTTCGCAAGTTTGTGGTTTAAAGCAACTTTCATTAACTCTAAAGCCACTTGTACAGTAACAATGTTTCCACAGGCTAATTAATGCATGCTTAATGCTATCAAATGAATGTGTTCACATGTATAGCCTCTGCAAACAGAACATAATCACACAAGCTGCTTGGAGTTACTTGAAGTGTATGCTTCTATAAGCCAGCGGGTCATCTTAAACTTTTCTAAGTATCTAAAACGCACACAAAAACCATTTGGTCCAATCGAAATCAAACACTAAATTTGAAACAAATCAAAAACTCCAGAAAGTGAATTATCCCGGCTTTAAACTCGCGAGTCGCGAGACCTAGTTACAACAGCGAATATAAAGCCGGCAGTTGATCATAACACCTGTAACTATGTAAATATCCTTTATTGCACAGAAAACCCGCCTGGCCCAGTCTAAAACATACACTAAAACTGAAATACTGTCAAAAAACGTCAGAAATTAACTATCCCTTTAGCCAATTGACTGGCTTCCCGGTCCACAGAGTAGGCTACACATGTAAACTACGTTAACGTTAGCTAACGTACAAACATTTGGTATTTTGTCCAGCCAATTGATCAAACGATCATCTCAATCTTATGTTCTGCCGTATTGCATCGTAGTATAAATTTACGAATCGGCTTAGGGGGGGAATCTACATCCTAGCTAAGAGTAGGCAGTAGATCAACGTTAGCTATCTAGCAAGTACTGTACGTTAGATTAAAACTCGGTTAATTTACGTTAAATTGAACCCCACGTTAGCTAGATGTATTGAATTCGAGTTACTTTTTTTAGTGTAGCCAACTACTGCGCTAGCTACTGAATCAATATGAGTACATTTTAGTTTGATTGCGTTGGTTAGCTGGATCAGTAAATAGTGTAACGTCGTTATTCTGACACATTGGTCATTTAAAAAATACCAGCACGCATTGCAATCTGCTAGTTTACCAGCTAGCGTTAGCTACTAGTTCGCTAACTATGATTAGCTAAGGTTAACGTTACTAAGAGCAACTTTGTATATACTATCGCCTAACATATCTCTTGATGGTTATAACAATATAAACAGCTGTATGTTCTTAAATACTTTCTTACATCTAATTTGTTATTGCTATAACTGTACATTGCGCCAAACCATTATAACGTTAGCTAAAACTTCTCACCATGCCCGCTTCTTCTTCTCTGTTTAATAGCAGATTAAACCGAACGGAAAGGTACGTACCGCCACCTACTGTATCGGAGTGTGCAATATTACGGTTTCTTGCTTCTACAGTTCATTAAAGGGAGGGGAGGGGGTTGGTAAGAGGTAAGAGGCACTCTGTCACAACTCTTCCTTCTTCTTCTTCTTCTTTGGGGTTTTACGGCAGCTTGCATCCTTAGTGTTGCACTACTGCCATCTTCAGGAGTTAGTTAACTCCTACATTGTCCGGTTTGCTATATTTTCCCTATTAGTCCTGTTCTCTTAAGATATCTGATCAAACATTTCCTGCCTTGTCCACTTTCACCACACTTCAGTATGCCCTTTACATCTCCTCCTGCTAGTCCTGCTCTTTCCATTCCCTCCATCATGTCCTTACGTTCTATTATGTATTTTCTGCAGTTAACAAGTACATGTTGTACTGTTTCTGGTGTCTGACAATGGTCACATAATCCATTTTGGTGCTTCCCTATAATGTGGAGAGTCCCGTTCAGGTTGCTGTGTCCTATTCTTAGTCTGGTCATCACTGCCTCCTCTCTTCTATTTCCTCCCCTGCTTCTCCCAGTGCCCACTCTACTCTGTATTGCATGTAGCTGTCTTCCTCTTAACTCCTGATCCCATTGTTGCTGCCACTCTTCATTAATTTTCTTCCATGCAATACCCTTTCCTTCTGATTTTGAAAGTTTTATTATAGTGTCTATGTTTTCTTTTTTAACAGCTTGTTTGGCTAGGTTGTCCACTCTCTCATTACCCATAATGCCCGTGTGCGCAGGAACCCAAATAAATGTGATCACAATGCCTTGTCTTATTACTCTCGAGTGCATTCTTATTACTTCAAATAGTAGGTCTTGTCGTTTTTTGGATGTGCCTAGCTTTAGGCTGTATAGAACAGATGCTGAGTCGCTACAGATCAGAACTCTTTGAGGTTTGACTTGCTCAACCCACTCTAAAGCCATCCAAATGGCATACAACTCCACAGTATATACACTTAAGGAGTTTGATGTCCTTTTGCATACTGCAACTCTGTGGCTAGGAACTGCAACTGCAGAGCCAGTGCTGTCTGTTATTGGATCTTTTGATCCGTCCGTAAACACCTGAACATACCCTGTGTATCTACTTTCTGTATAGCTATAAAACTCTTGTACTAAATCTACATTTTTCTTTGCCTTATCTTGAAGCAGCTCTAAATCTACCACCAGTGTCTCCATTTCCCACACAGGGGTTGGAGGCCACATCACCGTCGGGCAGAACTCCATCCCATACACTCCCAGGTCTCTTGCTGCTGCATCCCCTGTCCAACCAAAACTTGATTTTACTGTACCCTCCCTTTCCCAGCAGGTCTGTAGTACTTTTTTGGTTGGGTGGTTATCTCCATGCCCCTTCAAATTCATCCAGTAGTTGACTCTGAGCTGCTTCCTGCGTAAATTCAGCGGCATTTCTCCTGTCTCAATTTGTATGGCACACACAGGTGATGTTCTTGTTGCCCCTATGCACAATCTGAGAGCCCGGGCCTGGATCACATCTAATCCTGCAAGTGCAGTTTTTGCTGCAGATCCATACACAACACTCCCATAGTCCAGCCTTGATCGAATTAGTGCTACATATATATATTTTAAGGCTGCTACATCAGCTCCCCAATCCAAGCCTACAAGGCATCTCATCACATTTATTACTTTTTTACATTTATCCATAATACATTTAATGTGTTCCCTCCATGTTAGTCTGGAATCAAAATACACTCCTAAGAATCTAAATGATTCTACTGTCTCTAAATTGTTTCCATATATTTTTAAATGAGTGTTTCCTCTAATCCTCTTTCTTGTGAAGAACATTACTTTAGTCTTTTCAACTGAGAACTTAAAGGCCCATTTCTTCCCCCACATCTCAACTTGATTTATTCCTTCTTGTAATTTCCTAATTATGTGGTTCAAATTTCTACCTCTTTTCCACATAGCGCCATCATCTGCAAATAATGATCTTCCCATATTTACTGATACATTTCCAAATATGTCATTTATCATAATAGAGAATAATATAGGACTTATCACACTCCCCTGCGGTGTCCCATTTTCAATCTCATATTTATTGGACATTTCAGCTCCTACCTTAACCTGGATGGTTCTTTTATTCAAAAAGTCCTTTACCCAGTTAAAAACCTTACCTCCAATTCCCATTGCATGTAACTTTATCAGCAGCCCCTCCTTCCATAACATATCATATGCTTTTTCTACATCAAAGAAAACTGCTGCTACTGTTTCTTTATTAATTTGCGCTTTCCTTATTTCATCTTCTAGACATACTATTGGATCCAAAGTACCCCTCCCTTTCCTAAATCCACTTTGACACCCTGAAATTATATTCTCTTTCTCTAGAGAATATATCAATCTTTCATTTACCATTCGTTCCATCAGTTTGCATATGTTAGAAGTTAATGCAATTGGTCTATAGTTTGTAGGTTTGCTTGCATCTTTCCCTGGCTTCCTTATAGGAACAATGACTGCCTCCTTCCAACTCTCAGGTATTCTACCTTCATCCCACACCTTGTTATACAGCAATAACAATTTGTTCAGACTTTCTGCACTTAAGTTCTTTATCATCACATAACATATTTCATCCTTCCCTGGTGCAGTCATACCAGCTTTAGCCAGCGCCCTTTTTAACTCCCCCAAAGTAAATGGCACACTCTGTTCATCTCCAGTGTTTTCCTTTCTCCTTACAACCTCCATGTTTTCAGCTTTTGTTTTCTCCCTGCCCCTTCTTCCCTCCTCCGATAAATTATTTGAACTGTGTACCTTAACAAACGTGTTGGCCAATAACTCAGCTTTTTCTTTATTAGTTACTGCTACTTCATTTCCATCTGTTAACACTGGATAACTCCACTCCCTTCTGTCCCCTCCCATTTTTCTGATCATCCCCCACACCTCTCCTACTGGGGTTGTGTTCCCAATCGAATCGCAAAACTTTCTCCAGTATGTCCTTTTTGCCTGCCTTATTGTCCTCCTTACCACCGCCTGAGCTTTTTTGTACTCTATCATATGTTGAAAGTTATGGGTTCTTTTCAATATTTTAAACAACTTATTTCTGTTTCTCACAGCTTTTTTACAGTTCTCATCCCACCATGGTACTGCCTTCCTCTTTATTCTGCCTTTACTCTTAGGGATGGATCTCATTGCAGCTACTCTAATACCTTTTTCTATTTCTTTATCCAGGATTTCTATGGTCATATCAACATTAATCTGGCTCAGACACTCTTCACTTACTTCCTTAAACTTCTCCCAGTCAGCTTTCCCAAACACCCATTTTCCTCCCCTGTCTATTTCAGTCACTGTTGCATTAATGTTTATCGTACTTAAAATTGGATAATGGTCACTACCTATAGTTCCCTCTTGGTACACTTTCCAATCGCATATGTGAGCAATGTTATTTGATACCAATGTAAGATCCAGCGTTGACTCCCTTCCTGTGTTAATGTCTATTCTTGTTTTATTTCCATCATTTAAGCAAACTAAATTTCTCTCATCTAACAGGTCTTCTATTTCCTGGCCATTAACATCTGTTTTCTCACTCCCCCATAATGTGTTATGTGCATTGAAGTCCCCACACCACACAATACTTGCTCTATTTTGCCCTTCTATTTCTTCAAGCTTGCTCAATTCTATTTTCTTGCAAGGGTTATAATAATTCACTATCACTAATTCCTTCCTTCCCACCCATACTTCCACTACCACATACTCCAGTTCCTTTCCAATACCCAGTACTCTATAAGGAGTCCCTTTTTTAATAAACGTGACACAGCCCCCTCCTCCCCCCTCTTTCCTATCTCGCCTAACTGCCTCATACCCATACATAACAAAGTCTAAGTGGGGTTTCAGCCATGATTCCTGAACACACAAAATGTCCGGTTTCTCCCTCCGACTGTCTATAAATTTCTTAAAATCCTGCCCATTAGCAATAAGGCTCCTTGCATTCCATTGTAGGATTAACATTATCAATATCATCCCACATTCGTTGTCTCTTGACTTGACTGTGCCTTGAGTTCATCATTTACTTCTTCCCATTTTAAACCAATCATACCCAAATGGTGTTCTGCAGCTATCACAATTACCCGAATCCTTTCAGTTTTAGATTTAATCTCATGTGTTGCATTTAGTACTCCAGCTATAAAGGTCACCAATTTCTTCTTCTCTATCCATGCTTTCTTCTTATCTTGCTGTTCTTTTTCTGCCACTTGTTCTTTGTTATATCCTCCCTCCTTATTCTGTTTTTCCTGTCCTGCCAATTTAACTGCCTCAGCATATGATATTTTTTCCTTCACCTTTATCTGTTGTACTTCCACCTCTTTTTTCATCATTTTACATCCCCAATAGGCTACGCTGTGATCACCTCCACAATTACAGCACTTTGGTCTCACTCCCTCTCCACATTTCCCATATTCATGCTCCCCACTACACCGAGCGCATCTTCTCTTTTCTTTACACACTTTGGCCACATGCCCAAATTTCTGACAGTTAAAACATCTCATAGGTTTTAGTATGTATTCTCTTACACTATATTTTATAAATCCAAAATATACCTCCTTTGGAATCACCTTTTCCTCAAACTCTATCAATATGGTTTCAGTCTCCTTTTTCTCTATTCCCCTTGTCATTCTTTTCACATTTTTCACATTACTATTCCTCCCCTTCAAGTTTTCCTTTAATTCCCCCATATTAACACCGAGGGGAACCCCAGAGATCACCCCCTTGCTACCATTGAACCTCTGTTCTCCAACTCTTACAACCCTGGACACTTTGATTTTCCCAATAATAGTCATCTTTTTTGCCTTCTCTACCTGCGCTTCCATCTTACATCCTATTAACAAGTTTCCATCTCCTAAAACTCTCGCATGATTTACTTCCCCAACTTCCCTCCTAATGATTTTTGTTAATTTAAGCGGATCTAACTTCTTTACTCCCCCTTCCCCCTCGAATCTTACCACTACATGTATTAATCCTGTCTTCGGGACTTTCTCCTCACCTTCCCTTCCCTCGCTTTCCGATCCACCTGCGCTAGATGTATTTTTCTTTCTTTTGCGACTTTTCGCCCTCTTGGTTTTACTACACCCCGCCTCTTCCCACTCACTCTCCCTCCTCTCATCTTCCCCACTTAACTCCATGCTGTTATTATCATCCTCATCCGTCTCCCTCCCTGCCATCCTGTCAGAGTGTGTAAGGAACAGCGTAAAAATATCGTTCCGGACCTATACAGGCCGTCGGTCGATATTCTCACAACCGCTCCCCACAATACCCAATTTAATAAGTCCCGATGTCCGCAAATCCTAAGTCAAACGTCGTTTTATTCCTAAATTAAAGTCAATCAATCAAACAAATAAACAAACAAATAAACAAACAAACAAACAAACGAAATGCCCAAAATGGCGTTTTCCAGCTCCTCTCCTCTCTCACTCTCCAACTAACGATACCGCTCAGTGACCCGGAAGTCCTCCTCCAACTACCGTAACCCTTCTTTCGCCGCGCACTAAACTTAACGGTAATACTTCCTGTTCACAACTCTTCCTTTCTGTAGCATACTTAGGGCATTGCAAAAGGACATGCTCAGAGTTTTCCCTTACGTGACACTCCTCACAAACATATCTGATGCACGCTTTGCCATTAACCATAGTGTTGAGTTAAGTCCCGTATGGTCAAACCTCAGTCTATTTATAACTACTTCTTCTCTTCTACCTTTTCCTTTAAAAACTTTAACCGCAACCGATTTCTGTACCCTATAATATGCCCTTCCTTTGCTCTCTAAGTCCCAGGTCTTCTGCCACAATTTAATTACAGCACATTTAATTAGGGATTTTGCCTCTCCTCTCCCAAACGGAACCCTCAATATTTAATTTTCTCTTAATGCCCTTTAAGCAATTTTGCCCGCACACTCATTTCCAACCACCCCCACATGCGTCGGGATCCAACAAAACTGGATATCTAGCCCTACTCTCTGCAATCGAAATAATATATAAAATATGTCTTGCAGTAGATCATCTCTAACTGACTGCATTCCGGACAAACTCTGAAGTGCTGCAGCTGAATCTGAGCAGATCACAGCTCTAATAGGCTTTACTTCCTCTGTCCGTTGTAAACCAAGCATAATAGCTACAGTTGCACTCAAAAATTATTCAACCCCCTTCACTTTTTCCACACTTTATTGTGTTGTAGATTTCATTTTAAATGGATAAAATTGACATTTTTTCCCATCAATCTACACTCAATAACCCATAATGACAAAGTGAAAACATGTCTTTAGAAATCTTTGCAAATGTATTAAAAATCAAAAACTGAAATCTCTCATGTGCATAAGTATTGAAACCCTTTGCTTTAATGTATTTTTGGTCGCATATCCTTTGCATGCTGTTACTTTCTGAAGTCTGTGACCCATCAACATCAAAAGATCTTATTCTTATTTTCGGGTACTGTTACAAGCAGTGGCGTCGCCAGACCTATTTTAGGGGGCTGTAGCCCCCCTAAAATGTGCTGTAGGCCCCCTAAATATTTTATTTTATATATTTTTTAAGCCACTAGTTTTAATCATTACATTTTTTTCAGATAGATTTCACAAAATGTGCCATTGACACTCCAGAATCATAACGCACACGGAAAAGTCTGGCGCTAGGACCCTGGGGAGGCTTAATCTAGTGCAGCCATTGGTTAGAGTGCAGTGTGGTAGAGCCGCGTGACCGCTCAATTCAAATGACCGCTACAGACTGCGAGTGGGGCAGGGATTGTTTGCGGAACTAGCTAACAAACAGTCTTCGGGACCAAACTAGCTGGCGACACCACGGTTGTGCTTGGACTGGTTGGAATTAAACTTACTGATTAATTAAATTACATTGACGGGGGTTTTTACGGATATCAGGACCTGGTAACAGTAGGATTGAGTATTGGGGGGAACATTTTGTGGGAATATCGACCGACGGCCTGTATAGGTCCGGAACGATATTCTGGCACTGTTCCTTACAAACTCAGGAAAAATGGCAGGGAGGGAGCCGGAGGAAGGCAGCAGTATCATGGAGTCTAGTGGAGATGAGTGGAGTCGGGTGGGAGAGGTGGCGAAAGGGAGTAAAAGCATGAAAGGAAATAAGAGAAAGAAAAAGGACGGAGCTAGCTCAAGTGGAACGGACAGTGAAGGGGGAGAGGATCCGAAGGTAGAATTGCTGAATGTAGTGGTGAGATTTGAGGGAGAGTGGGGAGTAAAGAAAGTTGATCCGCTGAAGCTAACAAAAATTATTAGAGGACAAGTCGGAGAAGTGAAATATGCGAGAGTTTTGGGAGACGGAAACTTGCTAATAGGGTGCACCAATGAAGTACAGATGGAGAAGGCAAAGAATATGAGTAGTGTTGGAAAAATTAAAGTATCCAAAGTAATAAGAGTGGGGGAGCAGAGGAGAGACGGGTGCAAGGGTGTAATTTCGGGAATACCTCTTAAAGTTACAATGAAGGAACTGGAGGATAACTTGCGGGTGAGGAATAGTTTAGTCCAAAGTGCTAAAAGAATGACAAGGGGAACTGAGAAAAAAGAAACTGAGACCATTTTGATAGAGTTTGCAACAATGGTTCTCCCAAAGGAGATATACTTTGGATTCATGAGATACAGAGTTAGGGAGTTTATACCAAAGCCATTGAGATGTTTTAAATGTCAGGGGTTTGGGCATGTGGCTAATGTGTGTAAGGGGAAGAGAAGATGCGCTAGATGTGGGGGGGATCATGAGTATGGGAAGTGTGGAGAGGGAGTAAAACCAAAGTGCTGCAATTGTGGAGGGAATCACAGTGTTGCTTATTGGGGATGTGAAGTGATGAGAAGACAGGTGGAGGTGCAACAGATCAGAGTGAAGGAAAAAGTATCTTATGCAGAAGCAGTTAGGAGGGCGGGTCAGGAAAAGCAGGCTAAGGAGTATGGACAAAATAGAATGCAAATGACAGTGAATATAGAGGAGGACAAAAGGAAGATGTGGGAAGAGAAGAAGGGGTTGGTGACCTTTATAGCAGGAGTGATAAATGCAACAGCTGAGGTTAAGTCTAAAACTGAAAGGATTAAAATAATTGTCAAAGCAGCAGTGCATCATCTTGATATGATAGGTTTGAAATGGGAGGAAGTGAGAGACAGTCTCAGTGTTCTGGCAAGTCAAGAGCCAGGTGTTGGTTGATAACAATGTTAATATTCCAGTGGAATGCAAGGAGTTTGATAGCTAATGGGCAGGATTTTAAGCAATTTGTAGATAGTAGAAGGGAGAAACCGGACATTTTATGTATTCAGGAATCATGGTTGAAACCTCAGTTAGATTTTGTTTTGCTTGGATATGTGGCAATTAGGCGAGATAGGAAAGATGGGGGTGGAGGGGGCTGTGTCACATTTATTAAACAAGGGATGCCTTATAGAGTATTGGGTATTGGAAAAGAATTGGAGTATGTGGTGGTGGAAGTTTGGGTAGAACGGAAGGAAGTAGTGGTGGTGAATTATTATAACCCTTGCAAGAGATTAGAATTAAATAAGCTTGAAGAAATAGAAGGGCAAAGTAGAGCAAGCATTGTGTGGTGTGGGGATTTTAATGCGCATAACTCATTGTGGGGGAGTGAGAAAACTGATGTTAATGGCCAAGTAATAGAAGAGTTTTTAGATGAGAGGAATTTAGTCTGCTTAAATGATGGAAGTAAAACAAGAATAGATGTTAACACAGGAAAGGAGTCAACATTGGATCTTACAATGGTTTCAAATAATATTGCTCCCATATGTGAATGGAAAGTGTATCAAGAAGGCACTATAGGTAGCGACCATTATCCAGTATTATGTATAATAAGCATGAATGCTTCTATGACTAAAGTGGACAGGGGGGGGGAAATGGGTGTTTGGGAAAGCTAAATGGGAGAAGTTTAAGGAAGAGTGTGATGAGTATCTGAATCAGATCAATGATAACATGACCATAGAAGCTCTGGATAAGGAAATAAGAAAAGGTATCAGAACAGCTGCACTGAGATCCATCCCTAAGAGTAAAGGCAAAATAAAGAGGAAGGCAGTACCATGGTGGGATGATAACTGTAAAGAGGCTGTGAGAAACCGAAATAAGGCATTTAAATTATTGAAAAGAACCCATAATTTTCAACATATGATACAGTACAAAAAGGCTCATGCAGTGGTAAGGAGGACAATAAGACAGGTGAAAAGGTCTTATTGGAGACAGTTTTGTGATTCAATTGGGAACACAACGCCAGTAGGAGAGGTGTGGGGAATGATCAAAAAGATGGGGGGGGACAAAAGGGAGTGGAGTTATCCGGTGCTAACAAATGGAGATGAAATAGTAGTAGGTAATAAAGAAAAAGCTGAGTTAATGGCTAGCACTTTTGTGAAGGTACACAGCTCTAATAATTTGTCTGAGGAGGGAAGAAGGGGCAGGGAGAAAACTAAATCTGAAAACAGGGAGGCCTTAAGGAGAAAGGAAAGTAATGGAGATGAGCAGAGTGTGCCATTTACTGTGGGAGAGTTAAAAAGGGCATTGGCTAAAGCTGGTATGACTGCACCAGGGAAAGATGAGATATGCTATGTGATGATAAAACACTTAAGCGAAGAAGGCCTGAAAAAATTATTATTACTGTTTAACAAAGTGTGGGAGGAAGGTAGAATACCTGTGAGTTGGAAGGAGGCGGTCATTGTACCCATAAGGAAGCCAGGGAAAGATGCAAGAAAACCAACAAGCTACAGACCAATTGCATTAACATCGCACTTATGTAAACTGATGGAGAGAATGGTAAATGAAAGACTGGGGTACTTTTTAGAGAAACAGGATGTAATTGTAGGATGTCAAAGTGGATTTAGGAAAGGAAGGGGTACTTTAGATCCAGTACTGTGTCTAAAAGATGAAGTAAGGAAGGCACAAATAAATAAAGAGACAGTAGTGTCAGTGTTCTTCGATGTAGAAAAAGCGTATGATATGCTTTGGAAGGAGGGGCTTCTGATAAAGCTAAATGCAATAGGAATTGGGGGTAAAGTTTTTAACTGGATAATGGACTTTTTGAACAAAAGAACAATACAAGTAAAGATAGGATCTGAAATGTCCAATAAATATGAGGTTGAAAATGGAACACCACAGGGGAGTGTGATAAGTCCTGTATTATTTTTAATTATGATAAACGACATCTTTGGAAATGTATCAGTGGACATGGGAAGGTCATTATTTGCAGACGATGGGGCCCTGTGGAAAAGAGGGAGAAATTTGAGTCATATAGTTAAAAAGGTGCAAGAGGGAATAAAGCAAGTTGAGATGTGGGGGAAGAAATGGGGTTTTAAATTCTCAGTTGAAAAGACTAAGGCAATGTTCTTCACAAAAAAGAGAGTTCGAGGAAATTTTAACTTGCAACTATATGGGAATAATTTAGAGATAGTTGAGTCATTTAGATTCTTAGGAGTATATTTTGACTCTAGATTAACATGGAGGGAACACATTAAAAGTATTGTGGATAAATGCAAAAAGGTTTTAAATGTGATGAGATGCCTTGTGGGGTTGGACTGGGGAGCGGATGTAGCATCCTTGAAGTATATTTATGTAGCACTAATTAGATCAAGGCTGGACTATGGGAGTGTGGTGTATGGATCTGCAGCAAAAACTGTGCTTGGAGGGTTAGATGTGATCCAGGCCCGGGCCCTTAGATTATGCATAGGAGCAGTGAGAACATCACCTGTGTGTGCCCTTCAAGTAGAAGCAGGAGAAATGCCACTGGGTTTACGCAGGAAACAGCTCACTGTAAATTATTGGATGAATTTGAGAGGGCACGGAGATAAACATCCAACCAAAAGAGTGCTACAGGCCTGCTGGGAAAGAGAGGGAACAGCTAAAACAAGTTTTGGCTGGACAGAGGATGGAGCAGCAAGAGATCTGGGAGTGTATGGAATGAGGTTCTGCCTGACAGTGTATAGGCCTAGACTCCCTGTGTGGATACTTGAACCATTAATCATAGATCTAGAGTTGCTGCACATTAAGGCAAGGAGGGAAAATGCAGATTTAGTTAATGAGTTTTATTGGCATACAGAAAGTAAATACACAGAGTATGTACAGGTGTTTACGGACGGATCAAAAGATCCAATAACAGACAACACTGGTTCTGCTGTTACAGTTCCTAATAGTAGAACAGAAGTATGCAAACGGACGTCAAACTTTTTAAGTGTATACACAGTTGAGTTGTATGCCATATGGATGGCTTTAGAGTGGATTGAACAAGCCAAACCTAACAGAGCCCTCATTTGTAGTGATTCAGCAGCAGCTCTGTACAGTCTAAAGCTAGGTACATCCAGTAATCGCCAGGACCTATTATTTGAAATAATGGAAATTCATTCACGAGTGGTAAAACAAGGCACTGTGGTCACATTAATTTGGGTTCCTGCACACATGGGTATTAAGGGTAATGAGAAAGTGGACAAATTAGCCAAACAAGCTGTTAGAAAAGAAAATATAGACACTGCAATTGAACTTTCTAAAGCAGAAGGAAAGAGTATAGCATGGAAGGAAATCAATAAAGAGTGGCAGCAGTACTGGGATCAGGAGATAAGAGGACGACACCTACATGCAATACAAAAAAGAGTGGGTAGGGAGAGAAACAGAGGAGGAAATAGAAAAGAGGAGGTAGTGATGACCAGACTTAGAATAGGACATAGTAACTTGAACGGGACTCTCAACATTATAGGGAAACATCCAAATGGGCTTTGTGAACAGTGTCAGTTACCAGAAACAGTAGAGCACGTTCTTCTTAACTGCCGGAAATATGTCACCGAAAGAAAGGACATGATGGATGGAATGGAAAGAGCAGGACTAACAGGAGCAGGTTTAAAATACATTCTGGAGTGTGGTGGAAGTGGACAAGGCAGGAAGTATTTAAGCACATTTCTAAAGAGAACAGGACTGATGGGAAGAATCTGACAAAAAGAGCTAACTAACTCCAGAAGATGGCAGTAATGCAACGCAAAGGATGCAAGCTGCCGTTAAACACCAAAGAAGAAGAAGAAGAAGAAGACTGCGAGTGGGTTGTAGTATGAACGTTCCAATGCTGCTGTAACAAATCACTAGTCTAGTAGCCTACTTGAGCTCAATATCAATATCAATCGGTAACAACATAAACCACATAACAGAATTTAAAATTAACAGTTAACGTTAGCTACAAAAGCTTTTGCTCCATAGGTCTGTTCTCAAGTGCTACTGCTAGGCTGGATCCATACCATGTCGAAAAAAATAAGTAAGTTCAAACTACTTATGAATTGTAGCCTACATTTTCCACTATGTTGAGCAGCCAGAGTCTACGATGTGTAAAAAAAATCTTGACTATAACGTTGTTTGTATTAAGTAAAGTCATGTATCATGGGTATACCTGAGTTGAAAATATGACTGTTAATCCCTTAGTTTGGTAGAAAAAGGCAAGAGTGTCTTCATTATAGCCTATGGGAACCATATTAATGTTAGTTGCTGAAACTCCTGGCTCCTATCGCCTTTCCAGTTCCTATAGCCTATAGCTTAACAGTTACTGGTTCACATTTTAGGTTTATATGAGATGGCTACAGTTGTTCAACTAAAATGCCTAAACGGAATTTGTGAAGCTTGCCTGTTACTAATAGCCTATAGCTGCTAAATAAATTTTAAAACGGAACTCACTTTCTGCATCTGCAACGTGGAGTAACTAGCCTCTCTGGTTTTATGTCCTCGGTTAGCTACTGCGATAGCCTGGATAAGACATATAATAGTTTACAGTTAGATAGCTACGTAGGTAACTTATTTGACTCATGAAGTTAGGATGCTTTGATAAAGCTACAAAAGTTCAAAGTTTTTTTTTCTAATGATAGGGAGAAGTTTACGGGAGAGTATAATTTTGAGGGAATCCCCCCAACATGATTCCCTGCTCATGAAGGGTGATCACAAGTGTGTACATTAACATTTAGATGTATGCTATGTAACCTGGTTTTTAATTGCAATAAAAAACAAATCACTGGTTAAATTTAATCTACAGGCCAGGCCTAAATTAATTCTGCTGCCATTGAGGAAATTTGTATAAGCTGTCAAACTAGAATAGGCTAACGTCGGCTTTTTTTTAAATTTATTTATTTATTTATTTATTTCGGCATGCATATATTTACACTTTATCACAATTTCAGTAATATGCCCTGACAAAACACATTACTTGCCGAAAAGGGATACGGGAAAAAGCAGCCTGCTTATCATAGTCCCGCCCCATTTCCCTCATTATTTTACATGTTCATAATATACATTTGTTTAAAACAAATTTTTTGTATCACAACAGTATAACTGAATTTTCTTTATAACAAAACAGTTTGAGAAAGAAAAAATAAGCTAAAGTAAAATAAAATAGACATTAAAGTCCAAATAAGTCGAATTTGAATATACATGTCATACATTAGTCAAAACAATTTGTTTCATTTGTTTCATTTCAACAGCAGACAGTCCCCATTTGATAATTTCCTACCATCTTACATCTTATCTTACTTTTGAAGGTCTTTAGGTTTATAGACATTTTAAGCTCATCGTGTAAACCGTTCCAGAGCTTAACCCCCACAATGGATAATGAATGACCTCTGAGAGTTGACTTTATAGTTTTTTGTTTATATATCATGTTTCCTCTTAAGTTATGCATGTCATCTCTCTTTTGAAACAGTTTCTGTATATTTGAGGGTAAGAGATTTTTGGATGCTAAGAATAATATTTGTATGGTATTATATTTAATTATATCCTGCCACTTAAGAAACTTTGCCTTAATAAACAAGTCATTTGTATGGTCTCTATATGGGACACCATATACCACTCTCAATGCCCTTTTTTGAAGTTTAAACAGCATCTCTGTAGTTTCTTTATAAGTGTTCCCCCATACTTCAACACAGTAGTGCAGGTGAGGAGTTATGAGTGCTGAGTAAATTGTCCTAAGTGAATGTTGATTTAGTAATTTCTGCATTTTCCACAAAATAGACACACTTTTGGCCAATTTACATTGAACTAGCTTCACATGTGGTTTCCATGTCAGGAGGCTATCTACCGTAACCCCCAAAATCTTGTGTTCGTTCACTCTTTCAATATTAATACCATTGACTTGTAAATTTATGTTTTCTTTCAGGCCTCTTTTCCCAAATAATATGAATTTTGTCTTTGAAAGGTTTAGTGATAGTTTATTAATATTAAACCACGTGTGAAGCTTTGACATTTCATTGTTCACTGATATGACCATTTGATTAAGATCTTTTCCTGAGCAGAGGATGTTTGTGTCGTCCGCGAATAAAATTAATTTTAAAACGTCAGATACTTTGATTATGTCATTGATATATAGTATAAATAATTTTGGTCCTAAGACTGAACCCTGTGTGACCCCACAGTTGATGTTCAGGCATGTTGATATGTTGTCCCCTATCTGTACAAATTGAACTCTATTTGATAGGTAACTCTTAATCCATTGTAATGCGATTCCTCTAATTCCATATCTGTACAATTTTTCGATCAATATGCTGTGGTTTATCGTGTCGAAAGCTTTTTTCAGGTCGATGAAAATCCCTATGGTGAATAATTTACGGTCTAGCGCGTCTTTGATAAATTCTATGGATTCTGTTAGGGCCATTGCTGTTGAATGTTTTTTCCTGAATCCGTATTGGCTGTCACATAGCAGCTTGTGTTTATCAATGAACTTATCTAATCTAACATTAAAGAGCTTTTCAATAATTTTTGAGCACTGTGGTAAAATTGAAATCGGACGATAATTTGAAAACTCCTGTTTGTCTCCACTTTTGTACAGAGGAAGAACTTTTGCTATCTTCATTTTATCGGGAAACACGCCATTGCAGAAAGATAAATTACATATATATGTTAAAGGAGGTATGATAGCTTTTGATATCCTTTTTAATAATGTCATGTCTATCTGATCTGCGTCAATGGATGTCTTAGCTGTACAGTCTCTCAGGATTGTTTTGATTTCGTTTTGTGTGACAGGATTTAAAAATAAAGACTCTTGTTTTGTCTCCCCGCCCCTATCCCAGTGATCCCACTGCTGGAGTGAGGATGGAATGGCCTTGGCTAGTTCTGAACCTACACTAACAAAGTATTTGTTGAAGCTCTCGACTATCACTTTCTTATCGTCTTCCCTCCTGTTGTTTATATTGAAATAGTCGGAGAATGTCTGTTTGGCCTTTCTGCCTGAGACGGAATTTATTATTTTCCAAAGATTTTTGGTGTAGTTCTTGTTTTCTGTTAGTAACTTGTCATAATAGTCTTTTTTATGTTTCCTCAACAAATATGTCACTCTGTTTCTATAGTGTTTGTACTTTGCATATGATTGTACATTCTTTTCCTTTAAAAACTGTTTATATAAGCTGTTTTTTTTCCTACAGGCATTCTCTATGTTCTTGGTGAACCATGGCCTATTTTTTTTGACTTTGACATTGTTGTCTTTACTCGAATATTTGACTACCGGGCAGTGCTTGTCATATATTGAGTTTATTGTGTTTAAGAAGGCCTCATACGCTTTGTTTGTGTCTTTTTCTGTCCATACGTCATTCCATTTTTGATTTATCATATCTTGTTCAAAATCTTTAAGTCTCTTTTCGTTTTTAATTCTTTTTAAGATATTTGTCACTGGTTTCTGCTCTAAAGTGTGTTTCCAGTCACAGATGGCGAAGACTGGAAGGTGATCAGAAATATCATTTATCATAATACCACTTGTTATTTCTTTGTCCAGTATATTTGTATAAATATTGTCAATTAGTGTGGCACTATGTTTAGTGATTCTGCTTGGCTGGGTGATTAGTGGTCGCATTCCGCTCGCATACATTATGTTGACAAAATCCTCAATCAGCTTGTTATTGTTTGGATTTAATATGTCTATGTTAAAATCTCCACATATAAAAACATTTCTCTGGTTTATTTTTGTTAATATTTCTCCCATGCAATTGTTGAATATGTCTATTTTTGAGCTGGGAGCTCTGTAAACGTTGCATATACCAGTTTTTTTACCTTTCGGCGTTGAAAATTCAATTGTTACACACTCCATTACATTTTCAATGGCAATTGACAAGCTTTCCAGTATCTCAAAATTTATGCTCTCGTCAATAAACAATGCTACCCCTCCACCAGATTTGTTGATTCTGCTCTTACACACAAAATTATATCCTTCCATGTGGAAATCCATGCATTTCTCAACGTTAATCCATGTTTCCGACACAGCAATGATGTTAAATGGTTTGACAAATGTACATAGATACTCCTGTATCTGCTCAAAGTTCGCGTATAGACTCCTGCTGTTGAAGTGGATTATTGACAGCTTTCCATCCATGTTAAAATTCTCATTGTACTGATCTTCCAAGTAATATCCACATTTGTTTATTCCATTATAGTAAAAGTGTCTGTCTGGATCAACTTCTTCATTCGGGTCTTTTGATGTTAGGTTCTGGTGAGGTCCAACTGAAAAGTTACTCCCTTTTTCATAGTCAGTAATTTTGTCCATCAATTCATTCATTTTAATCAGTGCAGTTTTACTTTTTGGTTGTACTGAGTTCATGGCGTTTTAACTTGGTTTTCACGTACCTTACTATTCATATTTCTCCAGCTCATCCAACGCCCTGATCAGCACCGGTCTGATGTTTTCTGATGACCCATTTGGTTTGATGTAAACTTTACAATTTGCCGTCCATGTGTTCTGTAATTTTTGCCCTTTCTTCAGTTGACGCGCTTTCCACGCGATGGTGGCGTTTGTTTTGTTGAGATTTTCATTGATGAACACGTTAGATCCTTTCAGATTTTTACCCTGCTTCAGTAGACGTCGGCTTTGACATCACAATGTGTCAACTGTTGCCGATGCCGATAAATTTTAGTTGATAGACGATGGTATCATACATCAGCCCAACCCTATTGCTACATATGTAAGCAATTTATAGAAATATTCTTTGCAACAACTAAATTATTTATTGATTTTAGGCTTATTGCTGCTCTCAAAATTCATGGGGAACAATCATTTTGTGGCTGCCTTTTTGAAAAAAGTTCTCCTGGGGGTGCATGCCCCCAGACCCCCCTAGTACAGGCTTGACCCCCCTAGTACAGGCTTACCCCCCCTAAACATATATCTCTGGCGACACCCCTGGTTACAAGCGATATTATAACCTCTCTGCATTTGAATGGATCTCTATGGGAATTGGGGGGTGAGACTAGATTCAGCTGTAAATTATGCCGTTACAGCATGGAACACATGACTGGCAAAATGGCTGTAAGTCATCAAGGGTCTAAGGTATCAAACCAGCCCCAAACCATCACTCTACGGCCAGATATGGAGTAGATGTGAATGGATCACTTTAAGTGTTTCTTCTCCTGACTTTTTTCCCCATAGAGTTCTATAGGAAAATTAGTTGGCGAGACCCAACTGGGTGCGAGAACATTTCAATCGTGATCCGCTTTGTAGCAGACAATTTTGAAGTTAGGCAGCGTTTACTAGCAATTGCTACTGCAGATGTGGGAGATGCCCAAACTCTTGCAAACACTATGATTACAGAGTTGCGCAGAGTTGGATTAAGCACATCTAAAATCCTTAGTCAGGTATATGACAGAGCATCAGTCATGTCCGGGAAGCATCGGGGAGTTCAAAAGATTTTGCAAGAGACGCTGGCCAGAGAGATACCCTACGTGCATTGTTTTAACCACCAGCTCCATCTAGTTGTTATTAACGCAATGTCAAACGAGGGAGCAATCAAGGATTTTTTTGGTGTTTGTGGGTCTCTCTACAAGTTCATTAAAAAGCCCACTGTCACAGTCCACTATAAAGGTGAAAAGCTTAAGTGCTTGCTTGAACAGCGGTGGACTGGCCACATAGCTACCGTCCTGTGCTCAAATCATTTGAGATTGACATTTGCTCTCTGTTGTCAGAGATTGACAGCAATCGTGACTTTGGAAGTGATTTACGAATTGAGGCAGCAGGTCTGATTCAGGTTATTTCAAAGCCGAGCTTTGAATTTATTGCACGCATGGTGCAGAAAATTTTGCAATTGCTTGATGCCCCAACAAAACGCTTCAGGGTGATACTGACGGGGAAACTGAATTGCACATTTAGTGCAACTGTCTTTCGAGAGAGAATTGACGAAAATATTTTGTAATGAATGGAAGGAAGCAGTGATGAGAAGGTTTAACTCGGCAGGGAGATGTTGCCTTCAGCTCTACTGAGTGGTGAGTTAGCTATAGCTACAGTGTGTTTATTGTGTTATTGTAATCTGCTACTACTGCTGATGTCTTTGTTGTGTCAGCTTGACAACTGTTAACAATACATGCAGATGAAGTGAAATTTGCACTCGTGGGGTAGGCTAACATCAATGTTGGCTATGTGAGACCTGTGGTGAATGGGTGAATGCTGCCCCCCTGTGGTCATCACATGCCCCACTTCCAATTAGGTTCTAGAGCCGGGGCTGCTTCCAATGTTCATCCCTTTATCAGACCACCTGTTCTTCGATCATGTTCATATCAATACGGGCATCTGGGAACAACCAAGGGGGAATGTTACCCAGTGCCAGGGATCCACTTCATTACTGTCCCTTACTAATGCATCCAAGGTAGACCTTTTTTTACTTTGGCATGGGCTTCAAGTAGGGGTGTCACGATACCGATTCGAAATCGAAAATCGATCGAAATGAGCGTTCGATTTTGAACTTCGAAATCACAAGCTGGTTCGCGATTCTCCAAGTTTTTTTTTTCTCTCCACCCCCGCCCCCCGCGCGCTCTTCTTAGCCTTTCATGTGATGGTTAAAATGTAAAAAAAAGTAGCCTACTTGGCCATCTCTAATGTAAGCGTTTCCGACAAAACGAAACTTGACGCCTTCCACTGCATTTTGTTCGTCCACGCAGGCGTGCGTCCGAAGAAAAAAAACAACGATATTTCAAAGAAGACACAGCTGCTAGTTAACGTTAGCTTACCGGTAGCCTGCATTACTTTTCGACACACCATGGCCACTGCCGGAGTCGGAGATGGAGAAACAGAACTGGAAAATCCTCCTGCTTCCCTCAAGTCACCGGTGTGGCAACATTTTGCCTTCCCCGTGAGTTATATAAACAACGAACGCGTCATTGACAAAATAACGACAGTTTGTCGGCTATGCTACACGCGAGTACCATACACCACCTCAGGCAACACGTCAAATATGGCAAGACACATTCGCAGGCATCACAAAGAAATAGATTTGACTGGGGAAAAAACATTGACACAGGCAACTGAAATGACAACCCAAATGACAGTCAGGGCATGAAAAAAAACGTGTAAATAGTTAATAGCGTGGTACATGTTCAACTGTTTATTATTTCAGATATTAGTTTGTTAAAGCTCTCAACTGTTCAAAGAATGTGAACACGCTCATCTTTTTAAAGAAGAATTTGAAAATGTAAATGACCGTTGTCAGGGCATAAAACCAATGTGTAAATTGTTAATAGCGTGGTAAATGTTCAACTGTTTATTCTAGAGTCTAGTTTTGATAAAGCTCTTAACTGTTTAGGTGTGTTTAAATATTCTCATATTTTTGTTATTATTTATAATTGTTATTATTCAAATAAAAGTTACTTATTGAGAAACAAGTATTTTTCTTTACAAATCAAGACTCGATAGTCTAACAATGGCATAGCCATTAGTTAGACTATAGTGCTGGGAAAAAAATTGTGCTGAAAAAAAATCAAAAATCGAATCGTGACCTTAAAATCGAAAGTCAAATCGAATCGCCGATTTGGAGAATCGTGACACCCCTAGCTTCAAGTGATATGACAGTCTGTAAACAGTCATCCTTTCCAGCCATTTACACAGGTGAGATGAAAGAGCTATTAGTCTATAGCTCCTTGTGTCAGCTGGGTCTTTCCCAGGTTTTATAAAAGGCAGCAGCATTGCGCTCTTCCATCCAGTAGGTATATGTCCTTCACTCCAGATCTTATTGAAGAGACCCAGAATGACCTGCAGTACTTCCTCTGGAAGTTGCTGAAACATGGAATAACTAAATTGATCCTGACCTGGGGCAGTCGCACCACAGCCTCTCAAAGCCAATCTCATCTCCGACAAGGTAAAATCAACATCAAGTGGCGAGTCACTATTTTCCTTCTTATATATATCTGTATATTCTGTTAGCGTTTCATTCCTTCGCTGTCTATGAATGTCATCTAAATGACTACCACTATGGACATTTGCGAATACCTTCCCCAGTAAAGAGGCCTTTTCTCTGTCCGTTACAGCCAAGTTATCCCCGTCCACTAACACTGGAATACTCACTGCCTTCCTCTTCCCACTCATCTTCTTAAGCATCCCCCAGACTTCGCCCAGGTCTACTCCCCTGCCTATGGTGGAACAAAAGTTTCTCCAAGCGTTCTTCTTGGATGATTTAATTATTCTTCGAGCTAAGGCTCTTTTCCTCTGATAATCAATTAAGAGTGTCCCAATTCATATTTCTCCTCAGTCTTCTAAACGCCTCATTCCGTTCCCTAACAGCTGTTCTACAGTCCTCCGTCCACCATGGAACCACCTTCCTGTTTCCACTCACTGTACTCCTTGGTATACACAGCACTGCAGCATTCATAATCATAGATGTCACTGCAGTTGTACATCCATCAATACTACTTTCTAGGGAGGTTCCACCCACCACCTCCATACAGCATTCCCTAAATCTGTCCCAGTTAGCCTTTGCAAAGCTCCACCTACTAAATCTTGAAGCAGTAGAAATATCGGGCCTCCATTCAAATGAAGCAGTAGAAATATCGGGCCTCCATTCAAACATTAACTGGACACAGGAGGACAGGCGTAGGACAGAAAGACATTGGATTGGAAAACTCAACACCATATTCCTAGGCAGATTAAACAAACGCTGGTAAAACTTCAACACAAGAGGGACCAAATTCTTCCTACTTAAAGGCTGCAGTACACTGAATGGCCAGTGCAAACTTTTCTTTCCCAAGGGGCCCTCATAGGGGTAACTTGGGAAATAAAGATTTTTTCCTAATCCACCTACTAAATATAGCTCCCTTTTCAGCACAGATGTTAATGTTCACGGAACGCAAAATTAAAAAGTGATCACTACCCATATTAGAGTTAGTCTTCACATCCCATCCACATGAGTTAGCTATACTACTAGAGACTAGCGTAAGATTTAAACATGATACAGTGTTCCTGGTAACATCCACCCTCATGCCCCGCCCATCATTGAGACATACAAGGGACCTCTCTTCCATCAAATCTTCAACCACCATCCCGTTTGCATCCGTATGCATGCTACCCCATGAACTACTGTGTGAATTAAAATCACCACACCATGGGCTCTATCTTACACGTGGCGCTAACCCAAACGCAAGTGTCTTTGCTATCTTACACCCAGCGCAGGGTTCATTATAACACCTAGCGCTCACATCATTTAAATACCAAGTAGTCTTGCACCTATGGCAAGCCGTTTTATCATTTATTCTACTTCCGTAGCTAGCTACCTTTTTGTCCTAACTAGCTGCCCATTTTCATAGCTAGCTGGCCATATGGCTTAGGTAGCTAACACAATTTCCTAGCTAGCTGCCGTTTGTGCCAACTAGCTGGCCATAAAACCTAGCTAGCTGCATCAAAAAGCCAGCTAGCTGCCCCCAGAACACAGCTAGTTGTCACTTTTGGAAGCTAGTTGCCAGAAACACGCAGCTAGTTTAACTAGCTTGGTCAAAAGTGCAGCTAGTTAAGCTAGCTACGTTTTATTTTGATACTAGTTAAGCTAGCTATATTTTTATTGGGTCACTAGTTGAGCTAGCTCGATTTTACAGAGCAGCTAGCTAAACTAGTTGGTCCTTTTTTGCCAGCTAGCTAAACTAGTTGATCCTTTTTTGCCAGCTAGCTAAACTAGTTGATCCTTATGGCCAACTAGCTGAACTAGTTAGTCCTTATGGCCAACTAGTTGAACAAGTTGGTGCTTATGGCCCTCTGGCCAGCTAGTTGTACTAGCTACATATAATATGCAAATGTTCCAATGATTATTTTAAACAAACTAGATTTTTATGAGAAGGACATTTACATGTGCTCCAACAAGCAATTACTTTCATTTCAAAGACACGAAATATATGCACCAGAGGTCTGGGTTAAATTAAGCTATGTCAAAGCTGCTCCAATTAGACGAATACCCTGTTAGAAATAAGTAGCTAGCCTATGCAACAAAAAAAAAGACAATACAGGTAATGAGTTTATCTCTAAACTTGGAAATCTTACAATCCAACAATGATCGTTGCTGTTGCCCTGCTTTTGCGTGTGAGTGCTCATAGTTTAATGTTCTGTGCCATGTTGGGGTACTGTCAGTCCATCACTCTCGTGGTTGTGTGCACCCCTCTCCCTCTCCACATCTTTTAGTTGATGCAACCTGTAGGCTGACATCACGCCTTGATGCAACCTGTCCCCAGATGTTTCACTCCGCCCTCTGAATTGCATATTGTAGCTTACATCACTTCATTGGACTTTCTAGTGTAGGCTACTTGCCAGCTAGTTTAATATCTCAGACTTTAAATTGCTCAGCCCATTTGATTATTTGCTGTGATATGCCTATATCCCTCAATAGCTTTTGTTACCATCCATTCCTTTTGATCCTTAAACCGGCCAGCCAGCGGAAGATGGGCTCCCCGGTCCTATCTAGCCAAGTTCCTCCCGAGATTTCTTCCCATCAGGGAATTTTTTTCTCGCCACTGTTTGAGTATTTTTTTCCCCACTTGGGAGTTTTTATTTATGTATTTATTCTTTTTACCTCGTTTGCTTTTTGGGGGTTCAGGCAGTGCCGGCCCAAGGTTTTTGGGGGCCCTAAACAAAAAGTATATATGGGGCCCTCTTGTTACCTTTTCAGCTTGCTAGCTCCGAACCGTAGTTGCGAGTGCTGATTTCTTTAGACTACTCACTGCATCCTGGCTCGTTGCTGGTAACTAGCCTCTAGCAGCCTGGACCACTCTGCTGGAGAAACATGCTCGCAAGAAGTGGGGTCGGCGTTTAATGAACAATAGTTTTATTCTCTCCACAGTGGCAGGTACAATTCAGGGCCATGAGAAAATAAATTGCTGCACTTTAAAACGGTCTGGACACTTTTACGAAATACTATTGTACAATCTCCTTCGCAGCATGTAAGTTAAGCCGTTTAACCCACACACATGGCTCACACTTCCACATTCAGCTAGGGCTACGTCACATACGCGCATTCCCACAAGGCTGCCTTCCTTAAAGGGACAGGCTTGGCCGATAACACTACTGTCATGGATTTTTCCCTTTCAACCCACAGTGAGCAAGTCTGTCCAAACAGAACCACAACAAAACCATGTAATAGAATAAGAAAAATAATTTCAGTTTATTTGGAGATAAACTCAGAATGAGAGAGAGTCTTACCAGAATCTCTCTAACTTGAAAACAATACAGAGGACATTTATACACAATCTATTATTGCTTTACTGATTTGCCACAAGGGGCGGTTTCTAAACATACAGAGACAAGGGTGTCCATTTCTTGGTGTTTAGTCTTTCGATAACCTCTAACCTTCAAACCAAGTAACGAAAACATGCATCTCACAGACTGCCTGTCTGTGCGGATTGTGAAGGAGAGACAGTGGGAGCGAAACACATCAGGCCTGCTTAAAGCCTACTCAGTGTTCACAGAGAATACATTGTTTAATTACTTAACTCAATATAATTGATCTACTTATTAAATGCTTGTCTTTATGTTAATACGCACACATTGTAAAACAGAAAATTCCTTCACATTTCCCTCCTTTTATCATTCCATGATAACAAACTATTTTCTGTTACAATCTACCTAATGTACTCAATCAATTAGTAAGTGATTAATTTTAATAACATCATAAATGATTACATGATTATACAGACCAAATACAATAATCTCGTGTGGATATGTACAATACTCCAATAATCCAGGGGGAATTGAAAAACCGGCAGATTCAGGACTTATATGGGACAAAACTAGCATAGAGCCAGAAAACTCAATCAATTCCGGAAAAAATAATCCCCCCACCCCCCTTAGGGCAATCAAGCGTCGCTTCCGGATATCAGCAAATATCGCACATCATCCATTGATTAATAACAGGAATCAACATAGGAAAAATTTAAATATAAAAAATGAAATCATAGTGGATATAGTAACAGGATAGAATATAATTGATTATAAAAAGAATTTTCACTATAATGTACTACTGATTATTTTAACATATAAAATTACCACTATCAAGAGAAAGTCTGAAAGAAAAGAAAGATAAAAAATAAAAACCCATCATGTAATGGAGACTTTTCACAACTCCTGGAATGTCGACCTTTTAAAACTCTTCACATTACAACACTGTCTGTCTTCTCACCAACCATGTGACAGGGTGGGTACATAATTCAGGCCTATACTTTATATAGGGCCGTCAGTACACACAACAACTCATGAATGCTGCACACAGCTGTCAGAGAGTTCGGAAACTGGTGCGCAGTGACACGCAGAGAGGGAGAATATTTTGAAAATTCCCCTGTCTTTTCCCAGTCCGTGGTATCCAAACATAATTTCACCCATGGCCCTGTGTCCTCCCATTTTTTATTTGAGGCTTTGCACAGCGAGACATGGGGTGCACTTCCCGCAATAGAATAGAATTGCTGCTGTGCTGAGCTCAATTGTACAGACAATGCACAGAAATCGTGACCAACCAAAAACAATGTTGAATTTAATGTACAATCACCGTACCAATTCTTTTCAAACTCCCAATCTCTACCTCGACTAAAATGTGCTGTTACATGTAGTTGTAATTCTGTCAGTCTGTCGCCAGTGCCTGTCCACTCAGTTCTGGCCATTTGTATGGCTTTAGCTGTGACTGAGGATCTGTCCAGATCCCAAGCATAGTAAAACATTTCTAGAGTTTCTGCCGTAGCAACTCTGTCAATAGTTAAACCGTCATCAGTACACTGCACACTCAGACCTAATTTGCACATTAAGTCTCTGCCAAGCACATTTACCGGACATACAGGGGAGAACAAGAACGCATGTTTCAAAGTAATATTGGAGCCCTTATTGAAATCTTGCACCAGTAATGGAGCTGTAAATTTCTCTGTCGTGGTATTTCCACCAGCATCTTGGCTGAGCATGGTTTTACCACTAAAAAGAGGAGGTTTTCAATCCCTTGATTTAGCTGTTATTACAGACCGACCAGCTCCCGTATCCACAATGAAGTCTAATGCTCGCCCATCAACTTTTAATGACCAAAGTGGTAACGCATTTGGAGCCGTATGGTAAAGGAACCCAGCAAACTCACCCTTGTCCGCATGCGTTTCCTCGTCCCCCACAAAACGTCATTGTCCAGGTAATCCAGTTTGACCCCCAGAATGTTGGAAAGTAACATTCCCTTGGGGTGCTGTGTCCCAATTGTCAGCATTACCGGAATACTTACAACCGCGAGTCCAATGTCCCTTTTTTCCACATTTTCGGCAAACATCATAATCCGCCACGGTAGTGGGTCCCATGGAGTTGGGTCTCTGTCTGTTTCCTTGATTCCGTCCTCCACATCTGCCGTGGCCTCTCCTTTGCTGCTGCTGTCCACCGGGACTGTCCCGGTTCCCCTGGTAGGACTGGAGCTGGGCCAGCTGCAGCTGAGAGGTCATCTTGTCGCTTTTCTTTTTGTCTTTGTGTTGCTTGTCGCAGTCCTGTTCTTCGCAGTGAACAGCATAACGAAGAACGTCCTTAAGTCTCCGAGTCTGCCAGCCAACACAGGAGGCCTTAATAGCGGTTGCAAGGTGTTTATCCAATCCATCCAGGAAACAGTGGGTTAGCTGAGTCTCGTACGGAATAAGAGTCTCCTTGTTGTCGGGTTTGTCCATTCCACTGTGCGTGTCATACTTCTCTGAAAGTCTCTCAAGAAAATCATTAACAGTTTCATCAGGCTTTTGTTTAACCTGTCTGACTGCTTCCCCGTTCAGACGAACAGGGAATTTGGTTTTTCATACTGGTTTCTAAAGTATCTATCTGCTTCATACTCAGAAGTAGCATCATCATTGTATGGATGGTTCGTAGACCAAGTTCCCCTTACGTTACCCCACCGTAACTTCAGTTTCTTAATCAGTACAGTTTGTAATTCACCTGCAGTTGGGTGGCAAGTTCTTACCAGATTTCTCAAAGCTTCCATGAACTTGGCACCACCCACCTGGGTTGGATCCGGCAAATCTTCGCAGACAGCCTGTAACTGCGACACATTCCAGGGCCGATATGCCAGGACCGTCGGACCCTGGTCGTCTTGTCCTGCTCTGGGATTGGGGCATTCTAGCATAGGGTACGTGTCTGGCCCCCAGGATGAGTCCCGTCCCAACACAGGTGCCGATGTCTTCGGGCCGTACGTGGCACCTCCCCTGGTGTGCGACGGGGTAGGCATCTCTACCTCGTGCAGTTCGCCCTTGTGGGAAGTTACCTGTATTGTGGAATCTGGGCTTACAGAAGCTGCAGGTCTCGCTCTGGCCGCCGGCCCACTCGCAGATGGTTGTGCAGCAGCACTGGAATGCACTGCCTGGGGAGCAGTGGCTGAGGGATGTCCGTGAACTCCTGCCGCTTGCAGTGGGATATAAGCTGGAGGACACGCAGGACAGTCCAAGTCCAGGTTAATTTTGTGTATGCTTGCAAGCTGTGCTACATCGGGATACAAAGAGCCGCCGGAATGCACAACAGGAGGATTTCTCCACAGTAATTTTATTTTTATCTTCTCCTTTGGTCTGTTTGTCCTGCCTTAATTTTGATTATTTTTCCCACAAATCTACTGCATCCCAGTCGGGTTGCCATTTAAATTTACGTTTACTATTTTTAACCTCATATGACCGCAGCCGCATTTTTAGGTTATCAATCTGATTTAGGCTAAAAGAGCCTTTTTCAGGGAAACCTAACTTTTGCCATTTAACATGCTGGTGTGTGGTTGCCGGACCATATTTGTCATGCATTATTTTCATTGGACCCGTAAATTCAGAGTCCTGTTTCCTTGAAGTTTTAGAACCCATTGTCGTGCGTTTGTCCCACAACCAAACTATGCCTTATTAATTTTAAGGTTTTAATTTTTTCTTTTAATTAGGCCTATTTTAGTCAGAATCAGTTTCAGATTCTGCACTATCCTCTGGATAATTGTCCTCACTTTCAGGGTGAACATTTAGCCTAACTTCTATTAATGCCGTTTCCTTCTCTTTTAACCAATCACCTCTATCATATATATTTATATAACCATAATTAACTCCTCTGCAAAAATGCCTCTCCTGTACTGGTCCGTGTATATCATTTGCCTCTACTGACAATACATGATACCACATTACAAAAATGTTTCAGAGCTCATTACAAGAGAAAGAAAAAGAGAAATATTAGCCCATGGGTGTCATGGTTTTGGACCCTGTTGTTCCATGCGGTCGTTTTCCTTGGGTTACGGTAAGCCAGTTAGTAGCTTGGTACGTTTATTCCTGTTTTGTCTCCTTCTCATAGACTGCGTTCTCCTTTGTTGTGAGTCGGGGTTTTGTTACTTATTCCTTTACTGTGAGGCTAGGGCTTATGTTTATTTAAGTTCGCGGAGTCTTTTGGTTAGTAAGTTTTGGGACGACGGTGCTCCGTTGGCTCACCTGTAAAATGTTTCTCATGTGAGATCGGGTGTTTACCCAGGTATGTTTGCTGCATTAGACTGCGAACTTATAAGTAGCCATGGAATGTTAAGTCTCTGTTCCTGTTTGCCTCGTTACCTTTCTCCTGTCTGAGAGGCAGGGTTTATGCTTGTGTTAGTCAGGGCAGCCTTTGGTTAAGGTGCAGCTGTCCTTCATCGTTTGTGCTTTCCATCTCTGTGTATAGGAGATGTGGGCGATGGTTCGGAACTGTGGTTCTGTTCGTCCTTCGGTGCAATTCGTCTCAGGGATTCCTGTTGATGGTGTTGGACATGTTTGCCTGTGACTGCATGTTTTTAAGCCACGGAACGTTGGATCTGTTCCTCTCGCCTTCTCACACTTTCGTTTTATTTTTGCAGTGTTTGTTTGTGTTTTATGTTGTTTTTACGCTCCCGCCCGTTATGTGTCTCGTTTCCGAGACAGGGCGCGTGTTTATTTCCGGCTGTTCAGATCCCTGTCTGTGCTCTACTGGGCGATTGGCAGTTAGCCGGTTAGTAGCGTTGTGTGTTCCTTGTCTTGTCTCCTTCCCTTATCTGCGGGGTATCCCGCCTTAGTGGCCTAAGGGCTTAATGATTCCCCTTGCTGCGTTTGGCTCCTCCCACCTCACACGTCACGCCCCATTACAGAATGTCGAAGCCATTACCGGGGCCAGCGGCTTTTTTTAGGGGAATTTTTTTTTTATTAAGAGGGGTTTTAATGGCTAACTTTGGTTCGTTTCTTGGTTTTTGTTAGTATCCTTGGGTTTGTTTTGTTTCCAGCTACCCTGGTAGGTAGGCGCCGAGTGGGCCAGTTCACCTTATTTGGTTTCCCTGCGGCCCACTACTTTATTATTTTGCCTTTTTTGTTTTCGGGGTAATCCTGGGTGGGGATTTTATCCCTGTCAGGGGTACGCGTTCAAGGGCTTTGGTCTCGGTTTGTAGGTCATTGCCCTTGAGTTCTGCGTTCAAAGTCGCCTCTTGCCCGGCACGCCTCAGGAAGATAAGATAGGTTTTAGTAAGGTTTTGGGTAGGTAGTCAGGAACCAGGGTGCTGAGGATTTCTCCAGGGTACTTTAGCCGGGTACTAGTTAGTTCCACACCCCCCTCACCCTTAGTCCCACCCTCCCTTCCCTTCCAAAAAAATATATAAATAAAAAAAAAAGTATTTATGTATTTTGTCGGGTATTTCTCTCAGGAACTTCCGCATGGTTTTTATTTTTGGGGTCGCCTGGGTCGCCCCTTAGAAGGGGGGTCCTGTCATGGTTTTGGACCCTGTTGTTCCATGCGGTCGTTTTCCTTGGTGGCCACGCGGGGGCGCTGCCCTGTTGGTGGATGCTTGCTCCGCCCTGCTGAGCTGGGGGAGTTTCTGGTTAAGCTTTTACACCTGTTGCGTGGTCACGAGAGTTATATAAGCCTACCGTTCCCTTCGTTCGGGGCTTCGACATTAATTGTTTGTTCATTGTTATGTACTGTGGTGTATTATTGGCTGTGTGTTCTCGTACCATTTGTGGCTACTCGCCTATTTTTAACATCTCTTGGTGAGGCAGGGCTTATTTCTTGCTGGCTTACTAGTGGATTATCTCGTAGAAGTTTGGGACTGTAAAATCTCTGCTCTAGTTCGCCTGTGTGCGTTTTCCTCCGTGTATGGAGTTTTGGGCGATGGTCGGAACTGTGTTCTGTTCGCCTCTCGGTGCATGTCGTCTCATGTGAGATCTGGCGTTTCGCTTCGGCTAGGTTGCTTAGCTTGTAGAAGTGTAAAGTAGCAGTTCTGTGTCCCTTTTCGCCGGTTAATGGTTTTCTTATAGAGAGACCTGGCGTGTTAGCTTCTACTGATTTCCGGGTTACGGTAAGCCAGTTAGTAGCTTGGTACGTTTATTCCTGTTTTGTCTCCTTCTCATAGACTGCGTTCTCCTTTGTTGTGAGTCGGGGTTTTGTTACTTATTCCTTTACTGTGAGGCTAGGGCTTATGTTTATTTAAGTTCGCGGAGTCTTTTGGTTAGTAAGTTTTGGGACGACGGTGCTCCGTTGGCTCACCTGTAAAATGTTTCTCATGTGAGATCGGGTGTTTACCCAGGTATGTTTGCTGCATTAGACTGCGAACTTATAAGTAGCCATGGAACGTTAAGTCTCTGTTCCTGTTTGCCTCGTTACCTTTCTCCTGTCTGAGAGGCAGGGTTTATGCTTGTGTTAGTCAGGGCAGCCTTTGGTTAAGGTGCAGCTGTCCTTCATCGTTTGTGCTTTCCATCTCTGTGTATAGGAGATGTGGGCGATGGTTCGGAACTGTGGTTCTGTTCGTCCTTCGGTGCAATTCGTCTCAGGGATTCCTGTTGATGGTGTTGGACATGTTTGCCTGTGACTGCATGTTTTTAAGCCACGGAACGTTGGATCTGTTCCTCTCGCCTTCTCACACTTTCGTTTTATTTTTGCAGTGTTTGTTTGTGTTTTATGTTGTTTTTACGCTCCCGCCCGTTATGTGTCTCGTTTCCGAGACAGGGCGCGTGTTTATTTCCGGCTGTTCAGATCCCTGTCTGTGCTCTACTGGGCGATTGGCAGTTAGCCGGTTAGTAGCGTTGTGTGTTCCTTGTCTTGTCTCCTTCCCTTATCTGCGGGGTATCCCGCCTTAGTGGCCTAAGGGCTTAATGATTCCCCTTGCTGCGTTTGGCTCCTCCCACCTCACACGTCACGCCCCATTACAATGGGTAGGAGCAGCATACAGCCTCCACAGTTTGAATCACTCCACAGAGTGACGGACCCGTCGGTCACTAATCAAACTTTTAAATTTGAGCGCAATACAGCCTCAAGTTACGTTTTGCTGTGGCGGCTCACCTGTGATTTCTCTTTCTATGGATTGCGTATTGATCACCCCAGACAGACGTCTTACTCTCCTCGGTCTGGTCGCCGCCGTCCTTCCTCTAGGTGACTGATTACAGTTACCTCTCTGTGAGAAGGTGGGTTACGGTCTCGGGGTTTGAACTCCGGCAGTGCGCACTGTCTAAGCCGTTCCGACTTGAGAGAAATCTGTGTAGGAGAAAACCAAGTTAGCAATCCTGCCGACTATGCCATATTGTCGTGGATTTTTCCCTTTCAACCCACAGTGAGCAAGTCTGTCCAAACAGAACCACAACAAAACCATGTAATAGAATAAGAAAAAGAATTTCAGTTTATTTGGAGATAAACTCAGAATGAGAGAGTCTTACCAGAATCTCTCTAACTTGAAAACAGAATACAGAGGACATTTATACACAATCTATTATTGCTTTACTGATTTGCCACAAGGGGCGGTTTCTAAACATACAGAGACAAGGGTATCCATTTCTTGGTGTTTAGTCTTTTGATAACCTCTAACCTTCAAACCAAGTAACGAAAACTGCCATCTCACAGACTGCCTGTCTCTGCAGATTGTGAAGGAGAGACACAGTGGGAGCGAAACACAGCAGGCCTGCTTAAAGCCTACTCAGTATTCACAGAGAATACATTGTTTAATTACTTAACTCAATATAATTGATCTACTATATTAAATGCTTGTCTCTATGTTAATACACACACATTGTAAAACAGAAAATTCCTTCACACTACCCCCACTCTGGATGATGATTAAACCCTTAACATCACTCCAGCATTGTTACACTTATGAAGGCAAACATAGGACACTATTACATCAAAACATTCCCCATAGTTAACCCTTGTTTCCCACAGTCATTGAATAGGCCCTTCTCAGGAAAACAACTTAAGGCGAAGGGGCAATGTCCATAAAAGGTCCATGAAAGCATACATCCTTCCGACATAAATGTAACCACGGGTCCATACATTACATCTTCACATACTGAAAAGAGTGTGGTGCTTGTAATTAGACCACTTACAGTAGCCCAAATCTTGTGTGACATTACACTTTGATATCTGACGCTAAAGGAGCAAAACAGAGTAATACTTTTGTCAAACTATGTTAAACAAATTAAACTTCCCTCTGTCTCTTTTGCTTACCCACATAGCCCACCTACTGAAATGTAGACAGTTACTTAATATGCACAAGGTTTTAAAGCACTAGCATGAAGCCTATCAGTATCCAGACCACTAATACAGCTAACTAACTAAAACAGGCCCATAAAGTATAAAACATTAATTTAGCAGACGCTTTTATCCAAAGCGACGTACAATAAGTGCATACAGAGACATCATCAAGATGCAAATTATAACTTGCAATAGTGCCATTCTGGAACTCTTTTGTTGCTGGAACTTTTTTTTTCCGTTTTTTTCTCTGAGAAGGGCAGTGATCCACCTACACCCTGCCGCTGGTTGTACACAGTTCTTCTTTCAACCGTGTTCAGTGATCGACCCAGTCACCAAACATGTCTGGTGCTCTGCGAGTCCTCTGGGGTCTCCGCAGCGGTGTGGAGTTCAAAGGGGGACAACAGGCCTGTCCTCCAGCAGGAAGCTGGGTCCCAGCCTCATCCAGTTGCAGCTGAGCAAAACAGTCAGGAAGCTGACTGCTGCTTGGCAAAGCTGGCGGTGACGCCGGCGGTGAAGAGTAGGGACCCTGGAGGGTCTCCGCAGCAAGATCCTCAGTGTCTGATGGAGTGTCCCACAGGTTGAGGGGACCAATGTCTGGGGCAGAAGAGTCGAGGTCTGACTGAGGGGGTGGCACCTCCACCGGTGCCCACGTGTTGGCTTCTCGGAAAACCCAACCACTGTCCAGCAGGGTCCTGGAATGGTAAGGCTTAAGTTTGTCATGATGGACGACTTTGACCTTTGTCCTCAGACCCTTTTGAATCCGGTAGACTAAATCGTCCAACATGCCCACTATGAAGTACGGACCTTCGTAAGAAGGTAGGAACTTCCGCACTTTGTTCTTCACTCTCTTGGTGCCTTTGATCAGGTACCATACTGCGTCGCCAACTCTGTATTGGATTTGACACATGTTCCTGTCATACTGTCATTTGGCACGCTCCACAGACCTGGTGCCAACTGGTGAGCGAGCTCCAGCCGTTCTCTGAGCTGCACAACATAATGTGGAGGGGTGCTAACATTGTCACTTTCGGGTGGTAAACCAGCAACCAGGTCAACTGGCTCAGTTACTTCCCGCCCAAAGAGCATCATGTTAGGTGTCAGGCCTGTGGAGCTGTGTTGGGTTGCACGATAAGCCATGACTGCATATGGGATCATCACATCTCAGTCCCAATGGCCTCCACCCATTTGCTAAAATAGTCCTGTACTACTAGTATGTAGCGGTTATGCCTCTCTGTCTCGTTTAATGGTCCCATTAGATCGACTGCGATCCTTTCCATGGGAGCGCCGACTCGCACTGTGCCCATAGCCGCTTGAGGGGCTTTCTTAGGGCGAGCTTTTGCAGCACAACTGGTGCAGGTGCGTGACTACAGGGTGACATCGTCCTTCATGTTGTACCAATAATACCTGCTCTTAAGTCGCGTGAGGGTCCTCTCCACCCCAAAGTGGCCACCCACTGGGCCATCATGCATCTGTTCCATCACAGAGGTGCGGTACACGCGGGGCAGCAAGATCTGCGGGTAGAACACTTTCCCTTCGTTGCAGTAGAATTTCCTCCTGGTAGAGCCTTTCCCACTGCTCCCAGTAGGCTTTGGTGGCGGGGCTGCAGTGCGTGATGTCAGCCCATGGCGGCCGGCCTCCACCTTCGTCCATCCACTTCCTCACTGGCGCTATGTCTGGGTCAGTCACTTGGGCGCTGATCAACTCCTCTTGGGTCCAACCGCCTGGGTGGGATGGCGCACACTCCCGGCTGTCGCCACTTGAAGCGTCCACTACCCCCACTGGAGGGAACTCCGGCTCAACCACTGGGCAGTCCCCGTAGCCGCCATCGGGCTCAACTACCCCCACTGGAGGTCGCTCTGTAGGGGTTACCATGACAACCCCTTCCGCTGGACCATCGGCCAGGCTGCACTGCACCCCCTTATGCTGACGCTGGTTACTGAGGTCAGGCTCTGGCACCGTGCATGGACAGGGACTTCCGGCAGGGTCTCCTAGAAAGTGCATCCGCGTTTTGGTGGTGTCTCCCTGGACGATGGATCACTTGGAACTCGTACTCTGCCAGTTTCTCGAGCCAGCGAGCCAGCTGGCCCTCTGGCTCCCTCAACCTGGTCAACCAGCGCAGGCTGCTGTGGTCAGTCCGGATGATGAATGATCTTCCTAACAGATACTGTCTGAAATGGGAGGTGAATTCCACCGCCGCCAGAAGCTCTCATCTAGTGGTGCAGTTTTGCTCAGTAGCTGACAATCGCCTGCTCCCGTAGGCCAGAACCCTCTCCTTGCCCCCTTGGACTTGGGAGAGGACTGCTCCGATTCCCCAGTCACTGGCGTCAGTGTTGAGGAATAACTCGCCACTATCGAGGGGGTAGCCTAGCACAGGTGCGGATGTCAGCCTACTTTTCAGTTCCTCAAACGCTTTCTGGCATTCATCTGTCCAGTTAAAATGCGCATATTTTTGGGTGAGTTCATGGAGCGGCTTGGCTATTGTGGCAAAGTTTTCCACAAAACGTCGGTAATATGCAGCCAGGCCAACAAACTGACGCACCTCTGAGACGTTTTGGGGTGTGGGCCACTCCATCACTTTTTGGATCTTTCGAGGGTCGGTGGCGACACCTCCGGCAGAGACGATGTGTCCTAGGTAAGCCACTTGCTCCCGGAACAGGCAGCACTTGGACGGTTTCAGCTTTAGGTTAGCCTCGTGTAGCCTGGTGAACACTTGACCGAGCCGCTCCAACATTTCGGTGCTATCTTGCCCCAGGACTATAATGTCGTCGAGATACACTAAGCATGTCTCCCACTGCAACCCGGCCCGGACACGGTCCATGAGCCTTTGGAACGTGGCTGGCGCGTAACACAGTCTAAAAGGTATCACGTTCCACTCAAATAGCCCTTTCCGGGTGCAGAAGGCAGCGGCCTTGCGGGCCCTTGGTGTCATTTCCACCTGCCAGTACCCTGATGTTAAATCCAGTGTGCTGAAGTACTTGGCAGTGGAAAGCGTATCCAGGGTGTCCTGTATGCGTGGCAGGGGGTAGGCGTCCTTGATTGTCCGGTCATTTAAGGGCCTGTAGTCCACGCACAGCCGCAAGCTCTGGTCCTTCTTCCTTACCATTACGATCGGTGCAGCCCAGCTGCTATTGCTGGGTTGCGCTACACCGGTCTCCAGGCTCTGCTGCACCTGCTGGTCTGCTGCAGTCTGTTTGTCTCTGGCCATTCTGCAGGGCGGTTGCTTCACTGGTGGCACTGGGGTGGTCAGGATATCGTGCTGTACAAGGCTAGTCCGGCCAAGGTCAGTGGGCCCCGTAGAGAAGACGTCACCGTAGGACTGCAGTAGGTGGGCCAGCTTTACCACAGTTGTCCTTGGACAGGCTAGCACAACTCTCAGTGTACAGGGCCTGCAGGTGGCTAGGGGACAGAAACACAGTCAGGGTTAACAAACTCAGGCGCCACTGAGGCCCCTTGGTGGCTGGAGCTCCAACACGTTTGCTGGCAGAAGAACCCCGGCCACAGCCCCTCTCTTCAAAGTCACAGGTGCTGCACCAGGGTTGAAGACTCTGATGGGGATGTTGGTAGATTGCTGTGTTTGCACAACAACACAAGCCACTAGGACATGGTGCCTCTCGATGAACCCTTTGGTTGGGCTCAACATCATATCTCCACCAGCAGCATGGCGGAGGCGGGCGGTGCCAGGCACTACATACTCACGTCCTGACTCCAATACTGTTGTGCGGGTCACTCTGACAACGGGCATCTTGGGTTGGTGGCTGGGGTTAAAGCGAGGCACCTTTTTCGCCAAAGAGGGTTATCTCCTGGCAGCCATAGTCCAAATGGGCACATGCCTGATGCAGGAAGGGGTGCCCCAGGATAACCTCAGTACTCTCAGCTGTGTCAGCCATGATGAAGTTCACACTGTTGACCCTGTTCCCGACCTGCACAGGTAGAGTGACTTCTCCCAGGACTGCCAATCCCTCATGGCCGATGCCCTGTAAGACCTGGGCAATGGATGGCTGTATTGGGGGTCTGGACCTCAGTGGGAACAGAGTTGAAGTGATGGAGGGGGCAGCACATTTCTCAGAGCACCAGAGTCTAATAAAGCACATATTTCTAGTCCATGTATCAGTATTTGTATATTCATCTCATATTCTTGGTTTTTGCTACAGGTGGACAACTGTACCTGAATCTGGTGCTGGGGTCATGCTGACACTCGGGACATGCTGTTTTGGATCGACGGGGGGAAGGGGCAGTCCTTTCTGAAAAATGTCCTACACCAGAGCAGTTATGGCAGATAACATCCCCACTGTTCAATTTTTATGTTTTTTGTTTGCCCTGGATCACCACTGCTGGCGAAATCTTGGCGCCCTCTCTGGCGGGCCAGTGGGCCCCAGCAGCTACCCCAACTGGCTCCCCACACGCCTGCGTGTCAGCATCTTCACGTACCATAGATGTCCTAGCTCTCCGTTCTATAGAGCTACGTTGACCCGACTGCATAGGACTGTTCTGGCAGCCGTTCTGGTCGCCTCATACCTGTGTGCTATTTCGTAGGCTCTAGCCAGGGTGCACGGTTGCTCTTCCAATAGCTTTTGCACGACCTCGGCATCGGCCAGGGCGTTTGTAAAGATCTCCACACCGATGGCGTCCTGCTCTAGCTCTGTACAGTCAGCATAGACAATAGAAACTTTCTCACAGATATCATCTCTCAGACTGTGCAAGGCCTCACCCTGCCCCCCTAATCCTCTGCCTCAGTTCAATACCAATGGCTGCTGCATGCTCTGAGTACGGCCCGTAGGCAGCATCTACTTCATCAACAATCCGCTGGTAGCTCCAATGAGCAGATCTGGGGTTTTTAACGGACGATGGCGCCAGCTGCACCACTAAATCTAAGCTGAAACAGCCACGGTCTTCTCTGACCAGTGGTTGGCCCTTGCACAGCTTTCAAACTGGTAAAGAAAGTCTCCATGAGCCTGATCCATCAAAATGGCCGGGCCGCAGTGTGGGAATTCTCTCTCTCTGATCATACAGTTCGTCATCACTACTGTCCATAAAGTCACCACCGCGCACTGTGTGAGACGAATGGCTGCGCAGTGCAGGTCTGACTCTCCTCAAACTAGCCCTGGCCATATTCACACAGGTTAGGCTCCCTACTCCTACGCAGTTGTGCATCACATTCTAAGACAGAGTATTTCGCAGGCTGGTGCATATGTGGTGTGCAAGGGGACACAGCTTGTTGAGGGGAAGATGCTTTGGCATGTGGGCTGTCTGTCATGTAACAGTTACAGTTCAGGGGAGTGAGAGGTTGAGTTAGGTTATCTCCCCTCCCATAAGGCAAAGCTGCAACTGGGGTGGATGCCATATTTCTAGATCAGCCATAGTCTTGATGGTGAAAAGCTTTAAACTCACAGTCTCCTGTGTTTTGCTGTTCTGTCAGTGTGATGAAAGGGTTAATTGGTACTGAGGACGGTGGGGTTGGTGGCCATGCAATGCCTAGCTGCGGTGCCTGCACGTGGGCTGCTGCTCCACTTGTGGCTAATGTTAGCTCCTCCATGCTACCCACAAAGGGGTTAATGCTGTTTCTGTTTTACCCGTGTCTGCCGTCCATTTGGTTAACTGAGTCCATGTTAGTTTGAACAGTCTCTCTCATATCCACCCAAAATGGATTGGTGCTGACATTTGGACTTGCTAACTTCACATGTTTCCTTACAGCTCCAGCATTTGCATTACCTCTGGGCGCTGCCATTTTGTTACTTTGTGAGCCAATTTTTATTTATTTTATTTAGTGTCACTAAATAAACACTGCCACGTGCTGTTTGTTCGTGGGAGACAGTGCTGGAGCGGCCGTTTCGTTTCGCGAAAGCCTCCGTATATCATATAAAAGCCGGTTTGCCAGGAGGAATAAATAACACTATAAGTAATAGTTCACGTTCATTAATCAAACTGCGCGACTGTCTTCTTCACGCTGCCGACACGCCAAGATTTCTTGCAGAGTTAATCCCGGAAAAGAGCCCCCAATGTTACCTTTTCAGCTGGCTAGCTCCGAACCGTAGTTGGGAGCGCTGATTTCTTTAGACTACTCACTGCAGCCTGGCTCGTTGCTGGTAACTAGCCTCTAGCAGCCCGGACCACTCTGCTGGAGAAACATGCTCGCAAGAAGTGGGGTCGGCGTTTAATGAACAATAGTTTTATTCTCTCCACAGTGGCAGGTACAATTCAGGGCCATGAGAAACTAAATTGCTGCACTTTAAAACGGTCTGGACACTTTTACGAAATACTATTGTACACTCTCCTTCGCAGCATGTAAGTTAAGCCATTTAACCCACGCACATGGCTCACACTTCCACATTCAGCTAGGGCTACGTCACATACGTGCATTCCCACAAGGCTGCCTTCCTTAAAGGGACAGGCTTGGCCGATAACACTCTGTTTTGGTCTAAAACCACCCCCCAAACCCACTATTTCCAATTGGGCCTAACCAATACACAATTAATAAAATAAAGCAAGAGCGCCAACAAAAAAATAAACAATGTGGTCTTACTCTTAGAAGTGCTTTCATCTTGTTTTCCTGGCAGAGAAGTCCTTGATTATGTCCGTAAAATCCAGTTCACGGAGGAAGCTAACATTAGCTGCTGCTGGACTAGCTGTCAGTTGGTGGCTTTTGCTAACGTGCTGCTAGCAGTCTCTATGTTTCCCTTTTCCACTGGTTGAATGGAAGGTTTTAAAAACCCAGTTAGCTTGTGAACTCCTGTTCACGAATGTCTTTTTTTTCTTTCTCTTTTCGTTTTTGTGATCTGCTGGCGTGCTTTCGTAATTCCAACATTTTAGCTTCTGAAAATAACAAGCAAAATCAGCACGTGTAACTAGGTGTATAGCCACCAAACACATAGCCTAAATATGACTTTGCAAACCCATTGCATAAATCTGACCAAACTGCCGGTAGCCTATGTATGTTTTTTGCTTTTTGTTAATAAATGAATGGATGAATGAATAAATAAAATGAATCTGACCAGACAACAATTAACAACAAAAACATAATTTCAAGTGAATTAGTCACTCACTGGCAAATTACATTATATTCTGGCTGAAGAGAAGGGTGTTTTCAGAAGGATGTTTTCACACTAGTATAATCACAGTAATAGAGAAAAGATCTCTATACATATATCCATCCATCCATTATCTAACCCGCTTATTCCTGATCAGGGTCGCGGGGGGGTGCTGGAGCCTATCCCAGCATGCATTGGGCGAGAGGCAGGAATACACCCTGGACAGGCCGCCAATCCATCACAGGGCACACACACCATTCACTCACACACTCATACCAATTTAGATTCTCCAACTAGCCTAACCTGCATGTCTTTGGACTGTGGGAGGAAACCGGAGTACCCGGAGGAAACCCACGCAGACACGGGGAGAACATGCAAACTCCACACAGAAAGGCCCCCAGCCGAGATTCGAACTCGGTACCTTCTTGCTGTGAGGCGACAGTGCTAATTATTGCACCACCATATATACATATATATTCATACCAATTGAAACGTATATTAAATTCTCTAAATCCTCAAGAGACAGAGAAATGGCGGACTGCAGGCTCTTTAGCCACTGGAAAGTCTCGGTTTATCTCTGTCAGCCAAAGCAAACCAGAGACAATATATATAGCTTATAGCTTGTGTCTACGTGCATCTCTCTCTCTCTCTCTCTCTCTCTCTCTCTCTCTCTCCTGTCTGTCTCTCTCTTTTTCCTTCTTGTCTGTCTCCTCTCTGTACTGCAGGCCTGTGGCCTCTGACCCACTTACATCCCAGGCACAAGGCCATCTTATCGCTAGAGAGCCAGAAGAGACACTCCTGAAAACAAGACTACTCACGAAGACCAAATAGTTATTGAAAACTGTGTGACGTTAAGGGCTAGGGGTCACTGTGCGCTCATTCAATATGCATGATCTAACCAATCATTGACTTTGTATATTTTATTATATGCTAATGTGTAACCATGTACCAATCAGTGATAGAATTATGTATGTTGTTATATTCCACTCTATGCCTATGTATTGACTATGCACCAATCAGAAGTAAGATAATCTATGTATTAGTTTGATTAAATATGGCGGAGACTGCCTCCGTCTCTTCAGTTGCTTGTGTGTGCAAGTACTGGACTCTTTCTGCAGAAAAATAAATCCTTTTCTTCTTTGATCTACCTGGTCGTACTTGGTCATTATAAGGAGAGAAATTCCTCTGCTCAACATGGCTAATCTAGGCCCTGGGCTTCAGCCCATGGAGCCTCTGCATTAAAGCACCCCTGACGATCACATTTTTACATCATATTGATAGGCTAATTATTTAAGTGAAGATAGCCTATGCGTGACTAGTTTTTTTCTATCGGCATGGCAGCCAACACACACATAATTTATAAGATTTTTAATTGACATTAACAGAGAGTGTGAGAGTGTCCAGAAATGTGCTATGAGTCTGTGATGATCCTTCAGCTTGACTGCCGCTTCACTGACAGGACAACGCGTTGATAATTGCCAACTAACCAACTAACTAAGTACAGGTGGTCTAACCATGCAGCAATCGGCTACACGCTGCCGACCAGCTTAGTTACCTTCTCTGGCAGTAGCCTAGTGGATTGAGTGAGCTAACTCAACCTCAAATCCTCTATCGCTAGCATTTGTATTTAAATTTAATAGCCTACATTATTTTAATTGCCATGTCCGGCCAGGGGAACAGCCTTACACACCCTCCGCCTATGCATATATGCTTGCAGCTTACCTTTTTCTCAGCTTCTTATTTTCTCCTCTTCGATTTTTTTCTTTTTTCTGACCCAGATGGGTACATTCGTTTCATAGTGGACACCTAGCTACTACTGCTGGCAGTTGACAGGCAGTAACAGTGTAGTAGACACTAAACTCGCCTGCCAGTCGGACTCGGCGGTAATCAACGTTAAAGGGTGCTGCGCCGCGCAGCCTGTGCGTGCATCATCCGCGGCACAGCACCCACAATTTAAAATTCTCCTTCCTAGTTCCAAAATGAGGTTTAAGAAATTTTAGAAAAATATACAAAATGAAACATACTACATTTCATTGTTATGGTTGTGTACTGTTTATTAGATTAACTGATTGGCATAAAAAATAAAAATAAATATTATCTTGGAGGGAGGGGCTCCTTGTTTTTCTGTACAGTCTGACAGTTCTCTGTAGCTATTGCGCTATTGGCTACAAATTAAATTTAACTGAATTAATAATTATCATTAGGCTAATGTGCTGTTACTGCTAGGCTATAGGCTATATGTTATTTTAGAATTTACCATTTATGTTGTAACCTATAGGCTATTGATATATTGTATTTTACATTTTTTGTATTCTATAGGCATTTTTTTCATTTTTTTCATTTTTATTCATTTTAGTTAGGTCTATGTGTGCTGCTGCTTTTGCTTTTTATTGTATAAAATCATGTATTATATGTAGCCTGCATTCTTGTCTAATTAATTTCTGCTGCTATATCCACCAGGGGTGCATTTCCCAAAAGCATCGTAAGGCTAAGACGATCATAAAACCCTTCTTACAAAGCTTCTTGACTAGGCTATAGGATGTGTTTTATCGAAGAAAAATCCCCAGATGGACTGGGGAGTTTCTCCCACACAGTTGAGTGTTTCTTCAAGAAAAACAACCATGATCTTCAGAGTCTGATGCAATCATGTTTATTGCATATGATTCAATAATGACATACAAAAAAAACCTCGGGCTGGTCTGCGCAGACCAACACATATTCAATCTCAGCAATCGTAAAAAGCCCCCCCTCATTTTGAAATACCAGGCCTTTTATCCTGTCCTTATCCCTTTTTCTTTTTCATAGTACAACATTTTAATTAAGCATTACATATGGCATTTATTTTTACTGTAGTTTGATAAAATACTATGATTTAATTATATAGGAAATGGCCTGGCCATGGTTTGACCATTCTAGTTCAATAAGTGATCATTACAATGATCTACTAGGTTAAAACAATAAAAGTACAATACAGTAACAGAAATTAATACACTCAGAAACCAAAAATGAACTAAATGCATATGACACATGTAATACAGAGACTATTTGATTGTAGTTAATTTCTCCTTACATTTAACGTGCAAAATATGGAACACAATATTAGAAAGCATTAACAATAGTTTGTGATACAAATAACAGCTGAGTTTCAGGTTATGGAACAAACAAATATCTCTAGAATGTGTAATGTAATTGTACAATAGATACTTCTTACAGAATTCCTTTACTAGCAACACAGTTTTACAGTACAGCTCACCACATTTCCCCTTTAATCAATGTAATTTCAATACTGTTACACAAATCTAGAAAGCACTGGTTACTTCACACAATTATTTCCTCTAAGTCGTACAAAACACTAGTTTTCTCCTTCACTGTCAGAAAGCACTTAATGAGTTCCTTAGGATTAGTTTAGGGAAGTGTCTCTACAGCATATGTGAACAGTAAAGTGAAATTGAAGAGACCAACTGTGGACCTGATCAAATTGCAGTTAATATTCATCTACCAATTTTGAGAACCTTTGATATAATTTACTTGTTATGCAAACTTTTACCTGTTTATATTGATCTAACAGTGTTCACAAGATATGATATATTGTGCTTGTGTTATGTTGTAGTTACTGTATTTTCATACAGCCTATGGTGGCAATCAGTGATCAGTTTGTGAAAAGAACATCAGGCTGTCGACTACTGTGAGGACACACTGAATAGCTCTGTTGCCCTTACAGATATCAATTAATACTTATTGCTCCCTTCAATCTGACAGACTCGAGTACGCAAACTATAAGGTTTATTTCTTCAGACCACTGTGTACATGTGAATGTGTTAAGAACTATAAGCCAACATTTTCTCTAATATAATTTTAAAACCTTTCCTCTTCGTCCTTGAACATTATCAGACAAAAAACCCCAAGCTGGGCCTCCTTGCCTGAGAGGTCTGCAGCCAGAAACTTTGACTTAAAGATGTGTGTGTGTTCATTTTTCCTATGTGCGTGTCCATGTCCTTCTATTTTGAAGCAGAAAAATACATATAAATGCATCTGAATGGTCCTTTGTACGAAGATGAGCACATACTTGTGACTATATCTCATTTTGACATCATCTAGATTAGGATGGGCCCAGGCTAGGTAACTGAAGGCCTTTTTGTAAGTTAATGAGCACAACTGCGTGAATATATATCTTTTTTAACACTTCAGCTTGATAAGCTAGGCGGATCTTTCTGGAAGGCTGAGAGAGTCTTCTCTCACTCAGATCCTTCCAATAACAATTAAAAATGTGGCTGGGCCCCTGATTCCGGTGTGCATATGTCTGCCCGTGTGTCCTTGATGGTGAGAGGCCTATGTGTGAGTGTATTGGTGTGTGTGTGCTGGTTCTGGTTTAGACTTGTTTTGTGAACTGGCCCAAACCCCTCTATACAGAATACCATCTTTATGTAAGCACTTCATGAGCCGGTCAAGGTGATTGCCCGGCACAGAATATCACGCTCACATAGTCAGAACAGGGCCTTTTTACTCTGGCCATACAGCTGTCTGTAGTGATACATATATATACACATCCATATATATATATATATATATATATATATATATATATATATATATATATATATATATATATATATATATGCACATAGATGCAATCATACATAAACATATATACAATACATTGTGTATAATCAAATATAGTGGTCATATATTGTTTTTAGGCCTCATCATTCCCTCTCATGCATTTATCTGTAAGAATACCTGGGTGGAAGATGAGGGGCACTCCCTCAATCTCCCTGCCCTTACACCCTGCACAAATGCCTACCAGGATTATGTAATTACTGTTTATACCAATAATATTTAGACACATTCTGGATGATTAGTTTTCATACCTGAATTTTATTCCACAGTTTCCCAAAAGCATCCGCTCGTAGAAATCGCACTTAACCCTAAGATTGATCATTATCAGGAAATGCGGCCCAGGTCATATTCCTGGAAGGCTAGCCTACTGTGAAGTTATGGACAACAACAGTGGTTCTGGTTCTGGATGGATCAAACTTTAATTTCTCAAAGTATGCATTTAGGCTATGTCACAAATGGTCATATCCCCACTTTAAAGGCTAGGCTACAACCTCACAATGATATCACATTCACTATTGCGTTGTCTTCTGAGTTATATTATATCAGTGAACAGTGGGGAGAGGAGTCGGTTGAAACTTTACAAATTCTTTAGCAAGGCTGCTCATTTTACAAAATCAAATCAAATTTACCCATCGCAGGCAGCGCATGCTGCTACGGTTGTTGTAACGGATATTATGTGCAATCAGAGAAAATAATTTATAATTCGTAGCGGTTATTAAAACATAATGTGCCACAAGACGTTGGAATGTTAGGTCTCGCGATTTAGCTTCACGTTAACATTTTTAGCTGACAAATTCTAGAAGCGCCCAGCGTCCCTACACTGAAATGGAAAAACAGCTCAACATTTTCAGTCGTAGGCCTTTCCTATGCACTATCGTTTATAAGTGAATTTATATAAATGCAACTATAAAGAAGAAACATAATCAATGTTTTTATTTACAAACAACACAGTTTCACATCCCTTTCCACTATTCAGAACAGACGCCATTTTCGTCTGTAAAATCGAAAAAACACGCCACGCCCACTCTGCCCGCCCCCTATGAAAATTTGCATATTATTTGTAGTTCAGCTAGTTGGCCATTCCCTAACAAAAATGAATTCTAGTAAAACTATAGTATGTCGACAGCATATACTATACAAATACTATAGTATTACACACTATAGTCATACTATTGTCCTATAGGGATAAATACTAAATAATTATTATAGCGAGTGAAAATACTATAGTGATACTATTGTACTATAGTGACAAATACTATAACATTATTATAGTGGCCGAAAAAACTAATATTCTTATAGTTTTCTAGAAGATAACTATAGCAATACTATAGTTCATTTTTGTTAGGGTTAGGATCAACTAGTTTAGCTAGCTGGCCTTAAGGACCAACTCGTTAAGCTAGCTGCACGGTAAAGTTGAGCTAGCTCACCTAGTTACCTAATAAAACGTAGCTAGCTTAACTAGGTGGCCTTTGGCAAGCAGTTAGTTTAACTAGCTAGATGTCAATTTTAATGTAGCTAGCTGAACTAGGTGGCTTTTTAGCACAGCAAGTTGGTCATATGCACAGCTAGTTAGGTCACCTGGCCAACTAGCTAGGCATAAGACCTAACTAGTTGGCCTTTTTGTCTTATGCCTAGCTAGTTGTCCAGGCGACCTAACTAGCTGTGTCAAAAAGCCACCTAGGTGAGCTAGCTAAAATCCAACTGGACCGTTTTAGCTTCCCTACTGAAGTGAATGGAGAGCGATAAATACCATATTCTGGATTATCACCCCAGGGGAGCACAGAGCAACTAACAAACATATTTCGCCACCATTTGGACTCATTTCATGGCCAGGTAACTACACAACCCAAAGTTCTACCAAAGTTCAGTTGTGCTTTAATGCTTGAATACCACATTCTCTTCAGATGGTAAGATTAAAAAACACAAGGCCAAACTCTCTGTGCTGTATAGGTATGGAGCATGCCCCGATAAGCTGTAATTTATAGTATATAAAAATAATGTAATAGTTTGGTGCTTAAGTATATTTTTGTTTTATGACACAGCTGTCACAACTTCTGCCTGAAGAGCCCCAGGCCTTGTCAGAAGTAGCAAAACATTTTTTAGACTACACACATGCACACAAACACCTACACTCAATGATCTAAGCCCACAACATTTAATCTTTCCCCATAGATATTCTCACAAAGGTCTTGCAAAAACTTGCAAGAATTTGCAGAGACCCAGCAAGAAATCCTTGCAATGCAAAGGAGAATACTGGCAGCTAGGCGAGAGGCAAAGGGGGACATTATGGAAAATGGTCCATGTCAGAATGTGGAGGAGCTCCAACAGCTCAACAAGGAAGACCGAGATGGAAAAGAGGACAAAAATGGTAATAAACATGTAAGAAGCTGTGAAAATAACATTTTATGTTATGACATCATAATGGCATAATCAATTTAAGTCTAAACTGCAGTATCTATAGCACTTTATGCCTATTGTAATTTTTTACTTATAAATTAAATTAATTTATCTTGTAGTAGGCTACAGAATCATGAACTACCTTTGTTCTCTTGGAAGAGCTAACCCAGGGGCAGCTGTGCACAAAATGTTGTGCGAGGTGGCATCTAATCAAGTGTTGAAGACCTACACATTGAGGGGAAAAAACTGGCCTTCCAAGACATCAGGAATTGCCATGTGATAATAGGCAAGTGTGGCTTACACTGGTGACTTTTCATTTGATCTTTCTTGAAAGGGTCATAAAATTGAGTGTTGCACATTAATTTCCTTTTGCCTAAAATAGGATACCAACACTATATCCTAAAACTCATGAATTTGTACCTAAATGATATGTACATGAGTTATATATGTACGTATATTGTATTAACCTATCGTATACAGGTTTTCTAAATTAGCCTATGGTTTCATCAGAATTCCTATGCAAAAGCACCTCAGGTTACTGTCAATTTAAGTGAGTGAAATATATGCATCATGAAGAATTGGTATTGAAGTTTTGCCTTACAGTATTAGTCAAATACACAAATGAAGGAAATGGATGTGGAGGAACTCATCGCAGTGGCTCTGAGAATTTGCCCTACACAGGCATTTCAAAGGGAATTTAATTGATGGTTTTATTTTGTTAGAATAATTTTGATTGAAAATTATGTTGAAGTAATTTTGTTTGGCTGTTTATACATATTTAGTTAGAATAGTGTACTGTACACAGTGTGACGTGAAAATATAACTTCGGAATATGAATAGAAATGTAAAGGGATAATTTAACCCTATACATGGTGGCCCCCAGTGGTAGTTGTCGACGTCCCAATTACAGTATTCATATTTCTCTGAAATTCAAAAGTTGTAGAGTTTCTTATTCCATTTTGCCAATGCCCAGCACATTTCCACAGCGACTACCTATCGCACGTGGAGCTGTAATACGTTGCTGTTATGTAAAAACGCTTGTACGTTTTAACGCATTTTTTGTACGTAAAAACATTATTTAAAAAAAAATGGTGCATGTATTTATCAATTTTACTCTATGGATGTGCAGTGAATATTTTTGAGATTTTGACACTTGTTTGGTTGTTTTTGCATATTTAGTTTGAATAGTTATATACTGTAGATAGTTTGATATGAAAAAACTTCAGAATAGGAATAGAAATGTAAGGGATGATTTAAGACTTAAGCACAATATTTAGCTTTAATGAAGTTTGACTGTGAGACTCATCACCGTAAACTATAGGCTACAGCACAATACATAAATATACAGCACAAAAGATAGGAAGAAGCACTGGTATCATTACTGTTGTGCGTTATGCAGATTTAAATAAATATGTTCATGTTTCACATCAGCCGTTTATAATGTGTTAACTTTCCTGCAATGATGACTTAAGGTGTATTATATTTGAATGAAGACCTGCCCATCTTTTCCACTGAATTTTAACGGTAGATCTAAGAACTCAGAAATTCTATGCCAATTATTTGTATTACATTTGTTATATTACTGTGTATAAGAAACATGTCATGCCACGTTGGAATATGTTATTATGAGGAACCTTTTTTAAATATTTATTTCATGTTGATGTGAATTATTGGTAATATTGTTATCATTATCATTATTAGTAGTAGTAGGCTAATTTTTTTATTTGTAGTAGTAGTAGTAGTAGTAGTACTATTGTTCTTATTTAATTGTTGTGGTGGTAGGCTAATAAAAAATAAAAGTGTGACAGCTGTTGGCTGATACAGTCTGGACGCTATAGGCTGCACCCAGATAACGATTCAGGAACGCAACATTTCCTTCAGAGAAAAACCAAAAAGCAACTCTCCCAGAACATTCTTATTGGGTTAGGAGAACATTCCCATAACTATGCAATGTTCTGGTAACGTTAAAGGAACGTTCTGGGAACCACGTATAATACCAGATAGGAACATTCCAGATACGTTAAGAAAATTTTCCTGGAAAACCGCAGGGGATCGTTCATTTGCAACCGTATAGGAACGTACCCCTAACCTTGAAAAAACCTTCCCGGAACGTTCTCAGAACCAGAAATTGTCTGCTGGAAGCTCTCCTGGAAAGTTCTTATTAGGTTAGGAGAACATTCCCATAACTATGCAATGTTCTAGTAACATTAAAGGAACATTCTGGGAACCACATATAATACCAGATGGGAACGTTCCAGATACGGTTTTCCAAGAAAGTTTTCCTAACGTAAGGGAACGTTAATTTAAACAACGTTCCCTTAACCTTGAAAAAACCTTCCCGGAATGTTCCCCGAACCAAAAATCATTTGCTGGGGTAGCCTCTGTTATATTACTTTAAATTGTATTTGACAGCACCAGCAGTCTAAAATAGACATCTTGATCATGCCCACTGCCCGCCCCCTTAAGAAAATTAGCATATTATATGTAGCTAGTTCAACTAGTTGACCATAAGCACCAACTAGTTCATCCCAGGACAGGCATAGTTTAGGATTTTAGTCTGAATTGTTTATCGGTAATTTGATTGTATCGCCTTTGTGCGATAATAGCTGTATAAACTTGTTGCGCTGGTTAGCAAGCTAGCCGGCTGACCTACCGTTTCATTGCTAATGTGGTAGTACTGTTAACCAACCAAAGCAGGCCTCATGGTTTGCTCCTCTTTTCTTTAACACGTACTAACATTCGTGTGATATGGTCTCAATTCAACTTACTGTAGATAAATACGTTATTTCGTGAAAGAAGTGCGTGAACTAATTTATAGTAACGTCAGATTTGAAATCAATAACCACCATCGTGCTGCGACAGTTAGCTTTCTCCACGTGATTCCTTTGTTCCCTGAACGCACACGTGGCATGGCCTACACACCGACACACACACATACACACACATATGTGCATACACACACACAAATGCTACAATACGCACACAACACAATGTCTATTTAGTCTATTCATGTTTTTTCCTTGTTTAATAAATCTATTTTTGTTAAACCTGGTGTCTATTTTGATATCGTATGAACACGAGAGCTGAGTCGAACCTAATCATTAGAACGTAATACCTTCAACCCTTATGAATTATTAGTTATTAGTGCTTTGATGGTAAATTGAAGTAGTAGCAACTATAATCCATAATAATCAAATGAGACTGATTTAATTTTAACCTAATTTAAGAATAATTAGGGTTTACCTCAGTTATTGCCTATATTTCTGGCATGTAAGAGTTTATATATATACAGAGGCATATTCCTTACATTTATGGTGCCCTGGTGTAAGAGTTTATAAATATTTCTTACATTTATTGGCACCCTGTCGAGGATTCTCTACATTTATGGTGCCCGGGTGAAGACTGGTAAGACGAACATGTTTTAATTGTCTATCACCATTACTGCTAAATGTATATGTAAACACCTTGCATGAGTAATACTCCACATGTAGGAATATAGAGGCATGTTCCCTACACTAGTTAGGACAAAAAGGTAGCTAGCTACAGACGTGGAATAAATGATAAAACAGCTTGCCATATGCGCCCATTGCAAGTGACCTGGGCGTGTTGATCTTAAGATGAGGTGTGGCCAGGATAATTTACGGCGTATTGCTATCTCAGTTTCCCCATAGGCTATAATGGAGAAACTCCTGCCTTTTTATATCAAACTAAGCAGTTTACAGTCATATTTTCAACCCAGTTACACTCGTAATACATGTAAGAATACGAATCAATGCGTGATTTTACTTGACGCGACTCGATAAAGAAGTTATAGCCTCCGTTGTTTCCATTGTTTAACTCTTCGTGATTGAACACTAGACTCTGGTTGGTCGTACTGAACACGTGATGATGAAGAGCCTATAAAGACCATCTACCAACATGAAAAAGTTGAACGAAATGTAATTACGATACAACGTAAAGTAGTTGGTGCGAGCAGTGTGCCCATGGAGTTCAGTGATTCAGTCAGAGATTATTTCAGTTAATCAGTTCAATCAATGTTTTTGTCTGAGGCCGCTGCAATAAAGTTTATACATCAAGGGCGTCACTGTTTTGAAAAGTGGTGGGGACTTTTTTCAGATTAAAAAAAACATTCGGTGAACCCCCCCCCCCGCGCAATACACTAGTACTGTACTATCTGTTCGCAACACCTGTAGATACAGGATTTACACTGACAGGCTACAGCCTAATCACAACCTTCAGGACAATATGAACACCTGTAGATATATTCATACAGGATTTACACTGACAGGCTACAGACTATTATCACAACCTTCAGGACAATATCAATCAACAAAATTGCCCATTTCAAAAAGTGGTGGGGACATGTCCCCAGCGTAATACTATGTTATACATATTTTGAGGGCAGTGTATTGTTTGAAATATGATTTACAATGTTTTTTGTATACTTGTCAGTTGGTTTAGAACGAGGGTAGCAGATATAATAACGGTTGTAAACCTCAAAATCGATCCAACTCCTTATATTTCTGTTTGCTAACATGAATGTTACCGGATTTTTTAAAAACTGGCGGCAAATGAATCCCCTCCCCCCACATATTTCCTTTTGAGAATAGAAGAAGAGTAAAAAGTCAAATCTATAATACTGGTTGCCAGCTAGTTCTCAAAATGCTTTTGCAAATGCAAATGTCTAGTAATGCATTAATGGGATAGAAAATAGCCTTTTCTAGTATATAATGAGTCCCTATTTGATAACTCATTTTGTATTTTGAAAAAAAAAAAGACAGACTATGAATGGAAAACAAATTTGTATGTACAACAATTACATTTTTCCAGGCTCTATTCTATTTTTGAAACATATTAGTATTTTTTATTCGAAACTATCATCTGTCCATTCAAATATTGTTTTGCATTAATAGGTGTTAAAATCTATTATCTTTTATTTAATATTCGCGCTCAGGCCGTGGAGTCCAGCTTAAGGACGGCACGCCGGCCGTAGGGTCAGGACCAGGTGCGGGGGTCCCGCGGATAGCGCAGGGGGCCCGCGACGGCACTCTAGCCGTGGGGGCCAGGAACAAGACATCACCCAGGCCGTGGGGTCCAGCTTCAGGACGGCAAGCCGGCCGTGGGGTCAGGAACGAGGAGGGACAGGAACAAGGAGGCCTGGAGGGAACAAGACCAAGACCAAGACAAGATGAGGGGGTCCATGACACGAGGGTACATAACCAGGGGATAAAAAACAAGACAACATAAATGGGAAACCCAGCTCACAAAATACTGGAGGTGGACTGTGAGACAATGGGAAAACCCAGGATGGAATCCAGGTGCCCGGAGGACAGGACAAGAGACAAGACAAGAACCGGGAACAGAGGGGAGACAAACCAGAGGACAGGAACACAGGACAGAGGGCCCGGAGGCCAAGGGGACAGAGGGCCTGGAAGACAGAGGGCCCTGAGGCCCAGGGGACAGAAACACAGGACGGGGTATGAGACACGACAGGAGGTGGGGTAGAACCGCTCAGAGTCTGCTGGGTCCGCAGCTGGCCAGACCGTTCTCTTATGATTCCCGCAAGACTCAGACGGCTCAAGGGGAAACTCCACCAGGGAGTACATTTATTGAAACAGTAAATTAGAATTAGAATTAAAAGTATTTCATTTCTGAAAAAAAAATGTTGAATCAAAAATATTTAGCATCATAATGGTGTTGAATATATTGTGTTGGTTTAAGGTGAAAATTTGAAGTTGTAACATGACAAAATGTGATAAAATTCAAGGGGTTGCATACTTTCTAAAGGCTCCGCACGCGCATGCACACATACACACACCATTTAGTCCCACAGTTCATCGTGTTAAGACTGAGATTTATTTTGTTTTTAAAAAATCACAAGTTATAGTCAAGTATGCAAGGGAAAAAAGGTTGTACAACAAAGCAAACCCTCTTTTAAAAACCTAGAAATCAAGAAACAAACACCACATGGCTTTTAATGCGAAATTCTATATAACCATTCTTGCTTTATCACTGAGATTTTTGAAGAGAGATCGAGAAAAAAAGATGGTATTTCAACCAGTCTCTCTCTCAATATTAAACCAGCCCGCTGGTTTGGAAACACACATACAAAAGGCAACAATCATTGCAATTATTAATAAAAAAAGGACATACAGTGAGCACCATAATTCATTGGACAGTGACACATTTTTTGTTATTTTGGTTCTGTACTCTTGCACTTTGAGTTTGAAAGGATACTATGACAATGAGGTTGCAGACTGTCAGCTTTAATTTGAGGGTATTTTCATAACTTGAAGGGTTTCTTTTCCTGACTTATTTTTCCATAGAGTTCAATAGGATAATTTCTCAGGATAAACAACCCTTAAGGTGACCATCCATATCTACTGCATATCTGGCAGCAGAGTGATGGTTTGAGGCTTGTTTGATACCTCAGACCAGTGGTTCTCAACCCTGGTCCTGGGGACCCCCTGTGTATGCTGGTTTTCATTCCAACCACAATTGCAATACTTGAATTTTAACAAGCTGTTAATTTTTCTTAATTAGGTGTTTTTAATGTTTAGAGGGATTATTTACATTCTTAAGCCACATTATGTTAGTAATAGCTATGCATGCCATGAAGAATAAAAGTCCAATATTCACATTGTGCTGTATTGTAAACAATTAAAAGGAGGTAAAAAATGTTTTAACTGATCAAATTAAAGACTGAGGTGAATCAATTGGCTCATAATTGGTGAAATTGTGGACACATGGCCACTAAAACTAACCGTTTGATAAATAATGAAGAATTCAAAGACAAAGCAAATGATAACGAGCCAAACTTGCATTGTGTTAACAAGTTTAAGGAAATAATTATGAAGGAACTTAAACTTGTGTTCAATTGCCTAATTAGGAGCCTATTCACCTGAGTTCTTACCTCTTCTTTGTAATTGTTTGCAATATAACACAATAAGCATAATGAACATGGGATTTGTTTCCTTCAAAGCATGCATAGCTATTGCTAACATAACGTGGCTTAAGAGAGTAAAGAGTTTAAAGTGTTCTCTCTATACAATAAAAACACCTAATTAAGAAATTGTGGTTGGAACGAAAACCAGCATACACAGGGTGTCCCCAGGACCAGGGTTGAGAACCACTGCCTCAGACCCTTGATGACTGACAGCCATTTCGCCAACCATGTATTCCATACCGTTCCAGCATAATTTACAGCTAAATCTAGTCCCATTCCCCAATTCCCATAGAGATCCATTCAAAGGCAGAGAAGTTATAGTATCGCTTGTAAGAGTACCAGAAAATAAGATATCAAGAGTCTTTTGATGTCGTTGGGTCACAGACATCAGGAAGTCATGGCATGCAATATGTGATATGTGACCAAATGTTAAAAATGATTACTTTATTCTACATTATCTTAAACTGTCCAATATTTTTTGATGCCCGAAAATGGGGGGGGGGGGGGGTGTACAAAAGGTTCTATAATTTCTAAACGGTTCATTCGGTATGGATGAAAATACCCTCAAAGTAAAGATGACAGTCTGCACCTCATTGTCATTGTATCCTTTCAAAGTGCTAGAGTACAGAACCAAAATAACAAAAAATGTGTCATTGTCCAATGAATTATGGTGCTCACTGTATATGTCAATAAGAAACTGCAGCATGGAGACAAAGTGCCCATCAGCTTCAAAAAAGTTTCAGTGGTTCAGAATTAAGAAATGCATTTTAAACACATAACAGAAAGATCTTTAAAGAACAGTGCTCACAGGAAAAAACATAACAAAAAGATCATACAAAGAAATGAAGTCAGAGACAATGCCTTACATGAAGACCTTAAAATTAAAAATTCATCTTAAATCAGAGCAAATTATTCACTGCAGGAAAGACACAAGCATGTGCACACACACAATACAATTGGAAACAAAAGTGCAACAACATCTCTAACAATGCAGATTCTATTGAATGAGACTTCTGCAGAATGAGCATCTTCATTAACATACTCCTCCACTCCACCAGGAGGAAACTGTCCTCCATGTTGAAACTGGTAACTGTCCTCCATGTTGGCCCAACACAAGATGGTAATGCAAGAGGTCTGTATATTCACTTGAGTGTCAATTCCAATTCAATTCAGGAGATGAATAGAAATTTGATGAATTCATTGAAAAAAATCATAAAGTGGAATTGACCCCCTTCAACCCAATTACCTTCTATCAGTGTTATGAGCAAGTTCCAGTGCCAACACTGGTCTTCTGGAAAAGATGGCTGACTAGTTTTTCTCTGTTTACGTCTGTCTTAAACACAAAACAAAAACTTCCATATTGCACAGAGGATTCTGTTAATTCTCATTAAGAAATAATATTTAAAAAGAGTAAGACAGTAAACACCCACAGACACAGAAAAACTCAAATGAAAACAGAATTGAAGAATAATTTTTTCAACAACTTCCAGATCTACTGGAAAGCAAGAGGAATTTTCCACGGAGACAAGAGCCTGCACTGTGCTGACAGAGAGCGCATTCATTTGGATGTGGGGAGCGGAACACTGGCCTGCTGCGTTTCACGGGACTGTAAGGGGATCAGAGCGCAGTTTAAGTAACAGAAAGCCTCCATTGTAAAAGACCATTGTTCTCCAGGGCGGGCCAGGTGCTCTGAGTCACGGAGACGGGTAATGAGCTCTCTCTGACGGTACCCACAATGCACCACTCTGAGTCACTCCCTCTGATTTCACTCACAACCACAACGCACCACTCACTTTTCTCTTAACAGCAGCCCCACCCCTGCAGGGTTTTGCAGTTAAGATGCCAATGGGCACAGACCCAACATCAAACAATGAATCACAAGACTAGACCAATAATCTGCATAGTTTGCACCAAATTATATAAAAAAAGAAGAATCTACAGCAGGGGTACGCAGGGTCTGATGGTTTAGTTGTTACTCCCCACTTAATTGATCAATTAAAGCAGTTGATTACACAGTTAACTCACCTCATCTGGTTTCTTTGGTTTAAGTAGTTGCTGTATTTAAGGTGAAAACAAAAACCGGCAGACCCTGCGGCTCTCCAGGACCAGGGTTCCCTACCCCTGATCTACAGGAACTGAAACATCCAGATGCACTCTGCCATTTCAGTTTGTCTTTTTCAGGCTGGATTCACCTTACGCTGTTCTCATAACCCACTGTAGCTCCTAGCAAAGCTGTCATCCAATTGGTGATCTACACTGCAAATGGTGGGTGAGTTGCAACATCGCCTAGAACCTACCCACAAAACTGACATAGGCGAGGCATCATGGGGCAAAACACATTACAGACTGTATCAGGTATCACTTCTGGGGGCAAAAAAATCCAATAAACCAACACATTAAAATAACCAAGCAAAGTGGTGTTTTGCTTCCTCTGTTAGCCACTTGCCCAACGAGGGCATGAGAGTAGCACCCCAATGCAGTAGTGGAGCCCCAAAACGGAAAGCAAACGGGGCTCTGCCCCTCCATGGTGAGAACAGTGATACAAATGCCCCCCAAACAGTCAGATGTGGCCAGCCATAAATGACTAGGGACAGAGAAATTAAACTGATAAATTTGATGAAACGTGACCCCCCCCAAATTGAATACAGAAGCAGGCGTTCCCCAGTTGTTTGTGTCTGATGGGAGTTCCAGTGGGGTTCCCCAAAAACCTGCTTTGAGTGCAAAACAACCCCTAAACAGAGCAGCTGTACACTGATCCGCATCAGACACCTTGACAAGACTTACATATGTGTAAAAAACCATGTTAAAGTGCCACATAAGATAGACATGGTCGACTCCCCACCCCACCAAACAAACCATTTCCCTATTTTCCCCAAGACTGTTTTTCGGTTTTAGCAGTTACGCAAAAGCTCATTTACCCAGTTATGAGCCTAAGGGTTTGTTTTTTGTGGTAATGAGGCTCCGAAGTAGCCTGGTTGTGCAAGTGGAGGCCCCTCAGGAGCCAGGGACCATGGGAATTCACACTATACCGTTCAGTATCAACAGCTGTACGCAAAAATACCAGGACAATGTCTGCCCAGAAAGAGAGATAGAGAGAGAACGGGAGAAAGAAACCTAAACAACAAGTGGGTGTTCAAACCATAGATATAGAACATATACACATATGGTTCAAACCCACTTTACTGAACCCTCAGTGTTACTGACCATATTATTCCCCTGTCTAGATTTATTTACCTGGATTCTTGTATATGCCAATAAGCCTCCACGCCTTCTTCTCTCTGTCTCGCTCTCTCCCTCTCTCTCCCTCTCATACACATACACGCAAACAAAAATGTAGTATACACTCAGCAAATCACAGGTTAAAACTACCAAGTTGCAACAGTTATGTTAAACAGGTTAAGTTGAAGAGCTAAACTAAGCAGTGGTGGTTCGCCTTATACAACTGATCCCATTTCCCAAAATCACACACCAAAAAGGCTTCATTACCCAGACTCCTTAGCACCTAAATTAATTGTACAGAAACTTTCCATGATATTTTCAGTGTTTCACACTGCATTAACCACAATGCCTTTCTGCTCTTTGAAGTGCCAAGCAGTTTGGGAATTGAAAGTTTCCAGGTCCAGTGTGTTCAAATAGAACAAGACTGATAAGAAGTGACATATTCATTATTCCCACCACCACAACAACCAGGGTTATAGCAGTTTTTCCCCACTTCATGTTGTATACTTTACTTTGTTTTTGTCCACATCCACCCCCCCCCCCCCCCCCCCCACACACACACACACACACAACACAGGTGTTTCTGTTCTTTGTGGATGAGATGGAGGGTACTGAGACTGGGACTGCAGGTACCTAATGACTCTCAATCACAACTGGCTCATACACTCCTGCTGATATCCTGCAGAGCAAGAGATTGAGGGAGAGAGAGGAACAGGGTAAAGGGAGAGAGGGAGAAGGAGAGAGAGACATCACAACACTGGAAAGAAAGGAGAGCCAAACACTCAGAGTTGGTAATAGGGACTACAGAGAGTCAGAACTCTCAGTGTTAAAACTAAGGACCTGACCAATATGTTAGAACAGAGAATCTGTGAACGCACTGTTTTCTCCTTGAGTCAATGACACATCGTCATCTGCAAATACCACCTTCAGCCAGCTGCTACTGTGACTCACTAACACACATAATAGATAAATATCCCATACTCACAGACACAGGAGTGACGACAAACTCTTCCTATTTGCTACTTTTGTTCTGACTGTGAATGTGGAATGTGAATCCAGTTTTTAATCATGCTACCAGTATATACAGTATGTCACTTAGTTATAAATGTCATTCTGTTACTCAGAGTGTGACACACAGTCACAGACCCTCTTCCATCCGTACTTCTCGTCCAGTGACTTCCATACTTTTATATTAGTGTCTAAGCTGGGATTGGAACTCATAACCTGCTGGTTATGAGGCCAGCACCATAACTAGTGTAGCACAGGTTACTCACAAACACACAGGAAAACATTCTCATGCACAGTCCTTGCTCACCTGTTCCCCAGGTGAATCCCGCTAAGTGCTGTGGTCCCATCCCGGCTGACGAACAGTCTCAGGTTACTGTCTGTGGGCGGGATGGGCAAACTGGTGACCTCTCAACACACCTGTGCACTTCCTTACCCGCATCTCATTCATCTTCATCACCAACACCATTATCACCTCTGTTAATTTTCAATATCCTCATCAATTTTATGCAACCAATTATGGCAACTGAGAAATGGCTGCAGTCATCATCATCATCATCATCATCATCATCCACTGCTGCTGTTTTTGGGCCTTACTGTCCACCCCTACCCTCCATGTGCTCGTGTGGTGATCTGCTGTGCAGATGAGCCTGACCTTCATTGTTGAGGTCTTGAGAGAAATTCTGGCTCCGGACGATCTTCTCAACAATGTCATCGGCATCGATGCGAGTGTCATCCACCCAGGTGGGCTGCCTCTCTACAACCGCGTCCTTTTTCCTCCTGCTGCCATCGGGAGGTGCCATGTAAAACGTATGCACAGTCACGCAGATACACCAACATGCACACACATGCATGCTCACATGCGCTCTCTCTCTCTCTCTCTCTCTCTCTCTCTCAAACAGGTTCCAACACTGGAGTCAAACCTGGGAGTGAAATATGCCAGTCTTACGCAATGAGAACAATATCCTTATAAAAGGGGTAAAATGGCAGTTAAGGGTGGGCTATCATGGCCTGTCACAGGTTTTCATTAATCACACAGTTTTGGTATGAGAGAGAGAGGAAAGGCAGCGGGGGGAGGGGGGGGGGGTCAAAGGTAACAGACGTGGGTGGTGTGTCCTTACCTGGAAGGCCGGTTGGAGAGCAGGATGGGTAGCGGGGGGCGGGGTGGTCTCTCGGGGCAAGGGGGCTCCCTGGCAGTCTCCTGGGGGGACTGAACAGCAGTGCTGGGGGCCACTGAAGTGATGCTGCTGCTGGTGGAGGCCGTACGGCGATGTGTGAGATCCGTCAGGCTGGAGGAGGCTGAGTGCTGCATGCTGCAGCCTGGAAACAGGCAGAGGAGAAGGAGGAGAAGGAACATGAGAGGGGGTAAAATAAAAGGGCTAAGACAGTTGTGACATCATCTTAATGTTCAAAAACAGAGGAACTCCACCAATCACAGACAATCAATGGATTGGTAACAGCCAATAGAACAATGCTGACAGTCAGTGTTTTGGATACAACCCAGAGTGCCAGGATGTATATCCACCAATCACTGTCGGGACCAACAGCCGGCTGACAGTCCTTACACAAACACTGACCGTCACTTTAAGAACATGGAGGCGCGTCTGATGACGTCACCGGTGCGCGCGGCATTTAAAATCCTCATCACACAGTGAACCGGTGTGAAGGTTCCCTTCCCCCCACCAAGTTAATAAAACTGAGTGAGGACCATCGCCCCCTTCTTCTCGCCCTTGCATCCAGCGGACTTGGTCACATTTCCCTGAGACTCCCACAACACGGTGGAGTTCACAGAGCTCCGGAACTCCCACAATTCTGTGGAGTTCTCCTAATATTGGGGTTCACAGAACACAGAGTATTTCTGCTATTGCTGAGGAGACTTCTGTGAAAACACAGAGAACGTGGCTCTCCAAGGGGCCGCTGACTTAGCTTGCCTTGCGGTGACTAAGTTTACTTCATCCCACGTGGAAAGTAGCGTGTGTGCAGCATTGTGCTAGCTGACCACAAGAAACTTCAGCAAAACGAACTTTACGAACAGCGAGAGGGACACCCCCAGATGACTGGAGGAGACCAGCTGTCATCGCCACCCACGCTGCGAAAAGGACACTGGCTCGGACTGCTGGAAAACCTTCACAATTCACAACTCCACGACCGTGTGTTCCCAGGAGCGCAACAGCGACCACCGGAGACGACAACACGGGTGGAAGGATCTCCGTAAGACTGACTAAGCATCCAGGCAGTAGCTACAGTTTAGTTTAGTCTTAACTGAGGTTAATGTGAATCTGTGTGGTTATATCTGTCCGTTTACTGTTTATTTTAATGAGTTCTGTTCGCCGTGTTTACCCTGTTCGAATTGGCTAGCTACCTACATAGTAGTGATGTGTCGTTCGCGAACGAGCCGGCTCTAAGAGCCGATTCTTTGTAGCGAACAAGAAGAGCCGAATCTTCAGCCGCTCCTGCTCAGCTCTGCTGAGAATCCAATGCAGGCAGGGGCGGGACTTTATTTTGATGGGCACACCATGCGGCCAATCACATGCGAGGACAGACTAGGATCATACCATTATGTCTCCAAAGACAGCGAGTGTAGTGGTACAGGCCAGGTACACACAGAGCGACAGAGAGACGGGGGAGCCAGATTTAAATCCAAGCGCGTCAGGAAAAAGTTCAGAAATGAGCGAAAACAGAAAAAGAAGCAGCATCTGGCTGCATTTCAACGACATTGGAGACTGCAAAGCTGAGTGCAGAACTTGTAAATTGAAAATATCCTTCAGAGCAGGGTCAACAACAAACCTGCACAGACATCTAAGAACCGCCCACCCGACCGTGCAGCTGGAGGAGAGAGGGCAAGCTCTCTCTCCTCCATCCACTGACCCTGGAAAAGTGTCCTGTTTTGAGCCAAGTACTTCTGCTGCAGCATCCACTGTCTTGCCGAAAACTGCAGGTATAGCACGTCCTTCTGCAACTCAAACCAAAATAAGCACATTTATTCCAAAACAAATGACCCCAGCCAAACAGATAAGTGTTGATGAGGAGCTGGCTAAAATGATAGCCAGTGACTTTCAGCCATTTTCCATTGTGGAGGACAAAGGATTTAAAACTTTTGTCCAGGCCTTAAACCCCATGTATGTTCTCCCCAGTAGAAAAACCTTGTCCCAAACAATTATTCCACCACTATATAACACGGAGCGTGCATTGTGGCAAGACAGGGTCAAAAAAGCTTCAGCAGTTTGCCTGACAACTGACTGCTGGACATCCAGAACGACATGCTCATAAATGTCCGTCACTTGTCACTTTATTGAAAACTTTAAGATGACATCCTGCCTTCTTGACTGTTTTAAGTTTGCCGAGAGACATACTGCAGAAAACCTGGCAGAGGAGCTACTAAGAGTTGCAAAAGAGTGGCAAGTAGACGACAAAGTGGTGTGCTGTGTTTCTGATAATGCAGCAAACATAACAAAAGCCATAAAAATTTTGCAGTGGACCCACCACCCATGTCTTGCGCACACAATAAACCTGATGGTTAAAGATGCGCTGAGGGTGGTGAAACCAACTGTGGACAAGGTGAAGGCTATTGTAGAGTTTTTCCACAGAAGCACGGTTGCCACAGAGAAGCTGAAGTCCACGCAACGCCAGATGGGGATGCCAGAGCTAAGGCCCAAACAGGAGTGTGCTACAAGGTGGAACTCAACATTTTATATGTTGAAACGCATCCTCGAGTCTAAAGATGCCATCATCTCCACCCTGGCTGTCATCAACGCTCCTGTTGATACTCTAAGTCAAGAGGAATGGGAGACAGTGAAAGAGGTCTTCCCCGTTCTGGAGCCCTTTGAGGAGGTGACTGTGGAGATAAGTGCAGAAAGGTACCTTGAACAATTTTGTTTTTACTTTACTACTATACAGTTAAAGATTGCAGTAAATAGCAAAATACTATTTATAACAGACACATTTTTTATTAATTGTAAAAACAGCAATGTATCACATAACAAACAAAGACTAATTTTCACATTTGCTGTTTTCTCTTTTTCAGCTATGTCACAGCCTCCAAAATGCTTCCTCTCTGCAAGGGTCTGCAGCAGGTAACAGCCCACCCAACGGAGTGTAACAGTGGATAAAGTAAAGGAGCTGGCCACCGCTCTTTGTTCATGCATGGACAGAAAATTTCTGAGAATGGAGTACAACACTGTGCTTTCCGAAACCACTGCACTGGACCCACGGTTTAAAAAGTTAGCATTTAGCGACAACAGAGCTATGGATGAGGCACTTCAAAGAATAACTGCAGCAGCAGCAAGATGCAACCCCAGCAGCCTGTCAGCTCCTCCATCAGAGGACCAAGAGGAAGAAGTTGGAGCAGGGGCGGGTTCACAGGAACCACAAGCTTCTGCTGTGTGGAGGCTCTTTGACGAAAGACCAACAGGAGACACTGCAAGGAGAAATCCCACAGCTGATGCTGTACTGGAGGTGAGGTCCTATCTTGAGGAGCCCCTCATCCAAAGAGCTGAAGAAGACCCACTGAACTGGTGGGAGGCCAAGGCTTCAGTCTACCCACGCCTGGTTAAGGTAATGGTAGGAAGATTCTGCATCGTCGCAACATCGGTCCCCTCAGAGAGTCTTCTCAAAAACAGGACAAATAATCACAGAGAGGAGAAATCGCATCAGCACATCCAAGCTGAGGCATCTGGTATTTCTGAATGCCAACCTGCACTAAAGACTTTTATCTAAAGTGTCATAATGTTAAGACTTTGGCCTTTATTTATTTGATTTGTTTGCTGTGGTTCTGTGTTCAGTTGTTTATTTGATTTGTTTGCTGTGGTTCTGTGTTCAGTTGTTTATTTATTTGATTTGTTTGCTGTGGTTGCTGTGGTTCTGTGTTCAGTTCAGTTCATTTAAAGGTTTGATTAAAATGTTAAACAATAGTAACTGTGTCTTTTTTTTTGTAATGAAAAAAATGCATAAAAAGAGCCATTTGGGAGCCGTAAGAGCCGGCTCTTCTAAGGGAGCCGATCCAAAAGAGCCGAATCTTTGAAAAGAGCCGGACTTCCCATCACTACTACATAGAGTAACACCACCCACGTGGTTTCTCTCTTCCTGCATGCTACTTCATTCAACTTTCCACATTACTAGCAATATTAATATAGTCGGTACTCAGTGAGTAAAGAGTCATTTGGTGCATGTAACGTTATCGGTTAGGAGCTGCAGTTACGCGTCCTTCTTCTGCACAGCAGTCACGTTGATCCATGGTAACTGACTGATTGTAGAAAAATGTTTCTGTCTATCATGAACACAGCACAACATTTTGGTGCAGTAACTGGTGAAAAGGAGTGCATCTGAAGGGAAGAGATACAGGGGGCACTTTTGGTAATTTAGGGGAGAGAGACTGGGGGCACTGTGTGTAATTTAGGGGAAAGAGACTGGGTATGCTGTGTGAAATTTAGGGGAAAGAGACTGGGGGCGCTATGGGTGATATAGGGGAGAGAGACGGGGCGCTGTGGGTGATTTAGGGGAGAAAGGCTGGGGGTGATTTAGGGGAGAGAGACAGGTGGTGATTTAGGGGAGAGAGACAGGGGGCGCTTTGGGTGATTTAGGAGACAGAGACAGAGGGCACTGTGGGGGACTTAGGCAAGAGAGACAGGGGGCGCTGTGGGTGATTTAGTCAAGTCAAGTCAAAATGTATTTATAGAGCACATTTAAAAACGACTGCGGTCGAACCAAAGTGCTCTATAAGTGGTCAGATAAATAAAATAATCAAATACATTACACAAATGAAATACAAGCAGACAAAGAATAAAACCAACAGTATAAAACAAAACACACAATTGCCAGGGTGTCATGCTCCACTTGAGTTGAAGGCAAGGGAGAAAAAGTGGGTCTTCAAGGAAGATTTAAAAATCCCTAGGGTCTGGGCAGATCTAATATAGAAGGGCAAGCTATTCCAGAGCCTAGGGGCAGCCGCCGCAAAGGCTCGGTCACCTCTGGTCTTTAGCTTAGTTTTGGGCACATCCAGCAGCAACTGGTCAGCTGACCTTAAGGCTCTGGTTGGGGCATAGCGGTGCAGGAGCTTGGCGAGGTAGAGAGGGGCCAGCCCATTTAGGGCTTTAAAAACAAGAAGCAAAAGCTTAAAATTGATTCGAAAGAATCGATTTAGGGTAGAGACGGGGCGCTGTGGGTGATTTAGGGGAGAGACTGGGGGAGCTGAGGGTGATTTAGAGAAGAGAGACTGGGGAGCGCTGTGGGTGATTTAGGCGAGTGAGACTGGGGGCACTTTGGGTGATTTAGAACAGACTGGGGGTGCTGTGGGTGATTTAGGGGAAAAAGACAAGAGGGGCTGGGGGTGATTAAGGGGATAGAGGCGGGACGATTTGGTTGATTTAGGGGAGAGAGATAGTGGGCGCTGTGGGTGATTTAGGGGAGAGAGACAGGGGGCGCTTTCGTGATTTAGGGAAGAAAGACAGGGGACGCTGTGGGTTATTTAGGGATGAGAGACTGGGGAAGTTTTGGGTGATTTAGGGGAGAGAGACGGGACGCTGTGGGTGATTTTGGGGAGAGAGGGTGGGGGCACTGTGGGTGATTTAGGGAAGAGAGACTTGGGGCGCTTTGGGTGATTTAGGAGAGAGAGACAGAGGGCACTGTGGGGGATTTAGGCGAGAGAGACAGGGGGCGCTGTGGGTAATTTAGGGGAGAGAGACAGAGGGCGCTGTGGGTGATTTAGGGGAGAGAAACTGGGGGCACTGTGCGTGATTTAGGGGAGAGACGGGGCGCTGTGGGTGATTTAGGGGAGAGACTTGGGGTGCTGTGGGTGATTTAGGGGAAAGAGACAGGGGACGCTGTGGGTGATTTTGGGGAGAGAGGCTGGGGGCACTGTGGGTGATTTAGGGAAGAGAGACTGGGGGCGCTTTGGGTGATTTAGGAGAGAGAGACAGAGGGCACTGTGGGGGATTTAGGCGAGAGAGACAGGGGGCGCTGTGGGTAATTTAGGGGAGAGAGACAAAGGGTGCTGTGGGTGATTTAGGGGAGAGAGACTGGGGCGCTTTCGTGATTTAGGGAAGAAAGACAGGGGACGCTGTGGGTTATTTAGGGATGAGAGACTGGGGAAGTTTTGGGTGATTTAGGCGAGAGAGACGGGACCCTGTGGGTGATTTTGGGGAGAGAGGGTGGGGGCACTGTGGGTGATTTAGGGAAGAGAGACTTGGGGCGCTTTGGGTGATTTAGGAGAGAGAGACAGAGGGCACTGTGGGGGATTTAGGCGAGAGAGACAGGGGGCGCTGTGGGTAATTTAGGGGAGAGAGACAAAGGGTGCTGTGGGTGATTTAGGGGAGAGAAACTGGGGGCACTGTGTGTGATTTAGGGGAGAGACGGGGCACTGTGGGTGATTTAGGGGAGAGAGACTGGGGGCGCTTTGGGTGATTTAGGAGAGAGAGACAGAGGGCACTGTGGGGGATTTAGGCGAGAAAGACAGGGGGCGCTGTGGGTAATTTAGGGGAGAGAGACAAAGGGTGCTGTGGGTGATTTAGGGGAGAGAGACTGGGGCGCTTTCGTGATTTAGGGAAGAAAGACAGGGGACGCTGTGGGTTATTTAGGGATGAGAGACTGGGGAAGTTTTGGGTGATTTAGGGAAGAGAGACTTGGGGCGCTTTGGGTGATTTAGGAGAGAGAGACAGAGGGCACTGTGGGGGATTTAGGCGAGAGAGACAGGGGGCGCTGTGGGTAATTTAGGGGAGAGAGACAAAGGGTGCTGTGGGTGATTTAGGGGAGAGAAACTGGGGGCACTGTGTGTGATTTAGGGGAGAGACGGGGCGCTGTGGGTGATTAAGGGGAGAGACTTGGGGTGCTGTGGGTGATTTAGGGGAGAGAAACTGGGGGCACTGTGTGTGATTTAGGGGAGAGACGGGGCGCTGTGGGTGATTTAGGGGAGAGAATTGGGGTGCTGTGGGTGATTTAGGGGAAGGAGACAGGGGACGCTGTGGGTGATTTTGGGGAGAGAGGCTGGGGGCACTGTGGGTAATTTAGGGAAGAGAGACTGGGGGCACTGTGGGTGATTTAGGGGAGAGAGACTGGGGGCGCTTTGGGTGATTTAGGAGAGAGAGACAGAGGGCACTGTGGGGGATTTAGGCGAGAGAGACAGGGGGCGCTGTGGGTAATTTAGGGGAGAGAGACAAAGGGTGCTGTGGGTGATTTAGGGGAGAGAAACTGGGGGCACTGTGTGATTTAGGGGAGAGACGGGGCGCTGTGGGTGATTTAGGGGAGAGACTTGGGGTGCTGTGGGTGATTTAGGGGAAAGACACAAGAGGGGCTGGGGGTGATTTAGGGGAGAGAGACTGGGGGCGCTTTGGGCGATTTAGGGAAGAAAGACAGGGGGCGCTGTGGGTGATTTAGGGGAGAAAGACACGGGGCGATTTGGGTGATTGAGGGGAGAGAGACTGGGGGCGATTTGGTTGATTTAGGGGAGAGAGATAGTGGGCGCTGTGGGTGATTTAGTGAAGAGAGACTGGGTGCACTGGGGGTGATTTAGGGGTGAGAGACAGAGGGTGCTGTGCGTGATTTATGGGAGAGAGACAGGGGGTGCTATGGATGATTTAGGTGAGAGAGACAGAGGGTGCTGTGGGTGATTTAGGGGAGAGAGACTGGGGGTGCTGTGGGTCATTTAGGGGAGAGAGACAGAGGGCGCTGTTGATTTAGGGGAGAGAGACAGGGGGTGATTTGGTCATTTAGGGGATAGAGACGGGGCGCTTAAAGTGATTTAGGAGAGAGACACAGGGTGCGCTTTGAGTGATTTTGGAGAGACTGGGGGCGCTGGGGGTGATTTAGGGGAGAGAGAATGGGGGTGCTGGGGGTGATTTAGGGGAGAGAGAATGGGGGCGCTGTGGCTGATTTAGGGGAGAGACGGGGCGCTGTGGGTGATTTAGGGGAGAGACTTGGGGACCTGTGGGTGATTTAGGGGAAAGACAGAAGAGGGGCTGGGGGTGATTAAGGGGAGAGAGACGGGACGATTTGGGTGATTTAGGGGAGAGAGATGGGGCGCTTTGGGTGATTTAGGAGAGACTGGGGGTGCTGTGGGTGATTTAGGAGAGAGAGACAGGGGGCGCTGTGGGTAATTTAGGGGAGCGAGACAGGGGGCGCTGGGGGTGATTCAGGGGAGAAAGACAGGGGGCGATTTGGGAGATTGAGGGGAGAGAGACTGGGGGTGCTACGGGTGATTTAGGGGAGAGAGACAGGTGGCGCAGTGGGTGATTTAAAGAAAAAGAAACAAGGGGCGATTTGGGTGATTTAGGGGAGAGAGATAGAGGGCGCTGTGGGCGATATAGGGGAGAGAGACTGGGGGCGATTTGGGTGATTTAGGGAAGAGAGACTGGGAGAGATTTGGGTGATTTAGGGGAGAGAGACAGGGGGCGCTGGGTGTGATTTAGAGGTGAGAGACTAGGGGCGCTGGGGGTGGTGTAAGGTAAAGAGACTGGGGGTGCTATGGGTGATTTAGGGGAGAGAGACTGGGGCGCTTTGGGCAATTTAGGGCAGAGAGACAGGGTCGCTGTGGGTGATTTAGGGGAGAGAGAGGGGGCGCTTTCGGTGATTTAGGGAAGAAAGACAGGGGGCGCTGTGGGTGATTTAGGGGAGAGAGACAGGGGGCGCTGGGGGTGATTTAGGGGAGAAAGACAGAGGGCGCTGTGGGTGATTTAATGGAAAGAGACAGAGGGCGCTGTGGGTTATTTAGGGAGAGAGACAGGGGGTCCTGTGGGTTATTTAGGGATGAGAGACTGGGGAAGTTTGGGTGATTTAGGGGAGAGAGACGGGACGCTGTGGGTGATTTTGGGGAGAGAGGCTGGGGGCACTGTGGGTGATTTAGGGAAGAGAGGCTGGGGGCACTGTGGGTGATTTAGGCGAGAGAGACTGGGGGCGCTTTGGGTGATTTAGGAGAGAGAGACAGAGGGCACTGTGGGGGATTTAGGCGAGAGAGACAGGGGGCGCTGTGGGTAATTTAGGGGAGAGAGACAAAGGGTGCTGTGGGTGATTTAGGGGAGAGAAACCTGGGGGCACTGTGTGATTTAGGGGAGAGACGGGGCGCTGTGGGTGATTTAGGGGAGAGACTTGGGGTGCTGTGGGTGATTTAGGGGGAAAGACACAAGAGGGGCTGGGGGTGATTAAGGGAGAGAGACGGACGATTTGGGTGATTTAGGGGAGAGAGACGGGGCGCTTTGGGTGATTTAGGAGAGACTGGGGGCGCTGGGGGTGATATAGGGGAGAGAGACAGGGGGCGCTGGGGATGATTTAAGGGAGAGAAACAGGGGGCGCTGGGTGTGATTTAGAGAAGAGAGACTTGGGGCGCTGGGGCTGGTGTAAGGTAAAGAGACTGTGGGTGCTATGGGTGATTTAGGGAAAGAGACTGGGGGTGCTATGGGTGATTTAGGGGAGAGAGACTGGGGGCGCTTTGGGCAATTTAGGGAAGAAAGACAGGGGGCGCTGTGGGTGATTTAGGGGAGAAAGACAGGGGGCGATTTGGGTGATTGAGGGGAGAGAGACTGGGGGCGATTTGGTTGATTTAGGGGAGAGAGATAGTGGGCGCTGTGGGTGATTTAGGGGAGAGAGACAGGGGCGCTTTGGGTGATTGAGGGGAGAGAGACTGGGGGCGATTTCGTTGATTTAGGGGAGAGAGATAGTGAGCGATTTGGGTGATTTAGGGGAGAGAGATAGAGGGCGCTGTAGGCGATTTAGGGGAGAGAGACTGGGGGAGATTTGGGTGATTTAAGGGAGAGAAACGGGCGGCACTGGGTGTGATTTAGAGGAGAGAGACTTGGGGCGCTGGGGGTGGTGTAAGGTAAAGAGACTGTGGGTGCTATGGGTGATTTAGGGGAGAGAGACTGGGGGCGCTTTGGGCAATTTAGGGCAGAGAGACAGGGTCGCTGTGGGTGATTTAGGGGAGAGAGACAGGGGGCGCTGTGGGTGATTTAGGGGAGAGAGACAGGGGACGCTGGGGGTGATTTGGGGAGAAAGACAGGGGGCGATTTGGGTGATTGAGGGGAGAGAGACTAGGGGCGATTTGGTTGATTTAGGGGAGAGAGACAGAGGGTGCTGTGGGTGATATAAGGGAAAGAGACAGAGGGCGCTGTGGGTTATTTAGGGGAGAGAGACAGGGGGCGCTGGGGGTGATATAGGGGAGAGAGATTTAGGAAAGACTGGGGCGCTGTGGGTGATTTAGGGGAGCGAGACAGGGGGCGCTGGGGGTGATTTAGGGGAGAGAGATAGAGGGCGCTGTGGGGGATTTAGGGGAGAGAGACAGGGGGCACTTTGGGTGATTTAGGGGAGAGAGACTGGGGGCGCTTTCGGTGATTTAGGGAGAAAGACAGGGGGCGCTGTGGGTGATTTAAGGGAGAGAGACAGGGGGCGCTGGGGGTGATATAGGGGAGAGAGACAGAAGCGCTTTGGGTGATTTAGGAAAGACGGGGGCGCTGTGGGTGATTTAGGGGAGAAAGACAGGGGGTGCTGTGGGTGATTTAAGGGAGAGAGACAGGGGGCGCTGGGGGAGATATAGAGGAGAGAGGCTGGGGGCGCTGTGGGTGATTTACGGGAGAGACTTGGGGTGCTGTGGGTGATTTAGGGGAAAGAGACAGGGGGCGCTGTGGGTTATTTAGGGATGAGAGACTGGGAAGTTTTGGGTGATTTAGGGGAGAGAGACGGGACGCTGTGGGTGATTTTGGAGAGAGAGGCTGGGGGCACTGTGGGTGATTTAGGGAAGAGAGGCTGGGGGTGCTTTGGGTGATTTAGGAGAGAGAGACAGAGGGCACTGTAGGGGATTTAGGCGAGAGAGACAGGGGGCGCTGTGGGTAATTTAGGGGAGAGAGACAGAGGGTGCAGTGGGTGATTTAGTGGAGATAAACTGGGGGCACTGTGCGTGATTTAGGGGAGAGACGGGGCGCTGTGGGTGATTTAGGGGAGAGACTTGGGGTGCTGTGGGTGATATAGGGGAAAGAGACAGGGGTGCTTTGGGTGATTTAGGGGAGAGAGACTGGGGGCGCTTTCGGTGATTTAGGGAAGAAAGACAGGGGCACTGTGGGTGATTTAAGGGAGAGAGACAGGGGGCGCTGGGGGTGATATAGGGGAGAGAGATTTAGGAAGACGGGGGCGCTGTGGGTGATTTAGGGGAGAGAGACAGGGGGCACTGGGGGGGATTTAGGGGAGAAAGACGGGGCGATTTGGGTGATTGAGGGGAGAGAGACTGGGGGAGATTTGGTTGATTTAGGGGAGAGAGATAGAGGGCGCTGTGGGTGATTTAGGGGAGAGAGACTGGGGGCGCTTTGGGCAATTTAGGGCAGAGAGACAGGGTCGCTGTGGGTGATTTAGGGGAGAGAGACAGGGGGCGCTTTCGGTGATTTAGGGAAGAAAGACAGGGGGCGTTGTGGGTGATTTAGGGAGAGAGACAGGGGGCGCTGGGGGTGATTTAGGAAAGACGGGGGCGCTGTGGGTGATTTAGGGGAGAGAGACAGGGGGCGCTGGGGGTAATTTAGGGGGGAGAGACGGGGCGATTTGGGTAATTTAGGACATACTGGGGGTGCTATGGGTGATTTAGGGGAGAGAGAATGGGGGCGCTTTGGCGATTTAGGGAAGAAAGACAGGGGGCGCTGTGGGTGATTTAGGGGAGAAAGACGGGGCGATTTGGGTGATTGAGGGGAGAGAGACTGGGGGCGATTTGGTTGATTTAGCGAGAGAGATAGTGGGCGATTTGGTGATTTAGGGGAGAGAGATAGAGGGCGCTGTGGCGATTTAGGGGAGAGAGACTGGGGGCGATTTGGGTGATTTATGTGAGAGAGACAGGGGGCGCTATGGGTGGTTTAGGGAAGAGAGACTGGGGGAGATTTGGGTGATTTAGGGGAGAGAGACAGAGGGTGCAGTGGGTGATTTACTGGAGATAAACTGGGGGCACTGTGCGTGATTTAGGGGAGAGACGGGGCGCTGTGGGTGATTTAGGGGAGAGACTTGGGGTGCTGTGGGTGATTTAGGGGAAAGAGACAGGGGTGCTTTGGGTGATTTAGGGGAGAGAGACTGGGGGCGCTTTCGGTGATTTAGGGAAGAAAGACAGGGGGCGCTGTGGGTGATTTAAGGGAGAGAGACAGGGGGCGCTGGGGGTGATATAGGGGAGAGAGATTTAGGAAAGACGGGGGCGCTGTGGGTGAATTAGGGGAGAGAGACAGGGGGCACTGGGGGTGATTTAGGGGAGAAAGACGGGGCGATTTGGGTGATTGAGGGGAGAGAGACTGGGGGAGATTTGGTTGATTTAGGGGAGAGAGATAGAGGGCGCTGTGGGTGATTTAGGGGAGAGAGACTGGGGGCGCTTTGGGCAATTTAGGGCAGAGAGACAGGGTCGCTGTGGGTGATTTAGGGGAGAGAGACAGGGGGCGCTTTCGGTGATTTAGGGAAGAAAGACAGGGGCGCTGTGGGTGATTTAGGGGAGAGAGACAGGGGGCGCTGGGGGTGATTTAGGGGAGAAAGACAGGGGGCGATTTGGGTGATTGAGGGGAGAGAAAACTAGGGGCGATTTGGTTGATTTAGGGGAGAGAGACAGCGGGCGCTGTGGGTGATTTAAGGGAAAGAGACAGAGGGCGCTGTGGGTTATTTAGGGGAGAGAGACAGGGGGCGCTGGGGGTGGTGTAAGGTAAAGAGACTGGGGGTGCTATGGGTAATTTAGGGGAGAGAGACTGGGGGCGCTTTGGGCAATTTAGGGCAGAGAGACAGGGTCGCTGTGGGTGATTTAGGGGAGAGAGACAGGGGGCGCTTTCGGTGATTTAGGGAAGAAAGACAGGGGGCGCTGTGGGTGATTTAGGGGAGAGAGACAGGGGGCGCTGGGGGTGATTTAGGGGAGAAAGACAAGGGGCGATTTGGGTGATTGAGGGGAGAGAGACTAGGGGCGATTTGGTTGATTTAGGGGAGAGAGACAGAGGGCGCTGTGGGTGATTTAAGGGAAAGAGACAGAGGGCGCTGTGGGTTATTTAGGGGAGAGAGACAGGGGTCGCTGGGGGTGATATAGGGGAGAGAGATTTAGGAAAGACTGGGGCGCTGTGGGTGATTTAGGGGAGCGAGACAGGGGGCGATTTGGGTGATTGAGGGGAGAGAGACTGGGGGCGATTTGGTTGATTTAGGGGAGAGAGATAGAGGGCACTGTGGGTGATTTAAGGAGAGAGACAGGGAGTGCTGGGGGTGATATAGGGGAGAGAGACAGAAGCGCTTTGGGTGATTTAGGAAAGACGGGGGCGCTGTGGGTGATTTAGGGGAGAGAGACAGGGGGCGCTGGGGGTAATTTAGGGGGGAGAGACGGGGGCGATTTGGGTAATTTAGGACATACTGGGGTGCTATGGGTGATTTAGGGGAGAGAGACTGGGGGCGCTTTGGGCGATTTAGGGAAGAAAGACAGGGGGCGCTGTGGGTGATTTAGGGGAGAAAGACGGGGCGATTTGGGTGATTGAGGGGAGAGAGACTGGGGGCGATTTGGTTGATTTAGGGGAGAGAGATAGTGGGCGATTTGGGTGATTTAGGGGAGAGAGATAGAGGGCGCTGTGGGCGATTTAGGGGAGAGAGACTGGGGGCGATTTGGGTGATTTAGGGGAGAGAGACAGAGGGTGCAGTGGGTGATTTAGTGGAGATAAACTGGGGGCACTGTGCGTGATTTAGGGGAGAGACGGGGCGCTGTGGGTGATTTAGGGAGAGACTTGGGGTGCTGTGGGTGATTTAGGGGAAAGAGACAGGGGTGCTTTGGGTGATTTAGGGGAGAGAGACTGGGGGCGCTTTCGGTGATTTAGGGAAGAAAGACAGGGGGCGCTGTGGGTGATTTAAGGGAGAGAGACAGGGGGCGCTGGGGGTGATATAGGGGAGAGAGATTTAGGAAAGACGGGGGCGCTGTGGGTGATTTAGGGGAGAGAGACAGGGGCACTGGGGGTGATTTAGGGGAGAAAGACGGGGCGATTTGGGTGATTGAGGGGAGAGAGACTGGGGGAGATTTGGTTGATTTAGGGGAGAGAGATAGAGGGCGCTGTGGGTGATTGAGGGGAGAGAGACTGGGGGCGCTTTGGGCAATTTAGGGCAGAGAGACAGGGTCGCTGTGGGTGATTTAGGGGAGAGAGACAGGGGGCGCTTTCGGTGATTTAGGGAAGAAAGACAGGGGGCGCTGTGGGTGATTTAGGGGAGAGAGACAGGGGGCGCTGGGGGTGATTTAGGGGAGAAAGACAGGGGGCGATTTGGGTGATTGAGGGGAGAGAAACTACGGGCGATTTGGTTGATTTAGGGGAGAGAGACAGAGGGCGCTGTGGGTGATTTAAGGGAAAGAGACAGAGGGCGCTGTGGGTTATTTAGGGGAGAGAGACAGGGGGCGCTGGGGGTGGTGTAAGGTAAAGAGACTGGGGGTGCTATGGGTAATTTAGGGGAGAGAGACTGGGGGCGCTTTGGGCAATTTAGGGCAGAGAGACAGGGTCGCTGTGGGTGATTTAGGGGAGAGAGACAGGGGGCGCTTTCGGTGATTTAGGGAAGAAAGACAGGGGGCGCTGTGGGTGATTTAGGGGAGAGAGACAGGGGGCGCTGGGGGTGATTTAGGGGAGAAAGACAAGGGGCGATTTGGGTGATTGAGGGGAGAGAGACTAGGGGCGATTTTGGTTGATTTAGGGGAGAGAGACAGAGGGCGCTGTGGGTGATTTAAGGGAAAGAGACAGAGGGCGCTGTGGGTTATTTAGGGGAGAGAGACAGGGGGCGCTGGGGGTGATATAGGGGAGAGAGATTTAGGAAAGACTGGGGCGCTGTGGGTGATTTAGGGGAGCGAGACAGGGGGCGATTTGGGTGATTGAGGGGAGAGAGACTGGGGGCGATTTGGTTGATTTAGGGGAGAGAGATAGAGGGCACTGTGGGTGATTTAAGGGAGAGAGACAGGGAGTGCTGGGGTGATATAGGGGAGAGAGACAGAAGCGCTTTGGGTGATTTAGGAAAGACGGGGGCGCTGTGGGTGATTTAGGGGAGAGAGACAGGGGGCGCTGGGGGTAATTTAGGGGGGAGAGACGGGCGATTTGGGTAATTTAGGACATACTGGGGTGCTATGGGTGATTTAGGGGAGAGAGACTGGGGGCGCTTTGGGCGATTTAGGGAAGAAAGACAGGGGGCGCTGTGGGTGATTTAGGGGAGAAAGACGGGGCGATTTGGGTGATTGAGGGGAGAGAGACTGGGGGCGATTTGGTTGATTTAGGGGAGAGAGATAGTGGGCGATTTGGGTGATTTAGGGGAGAGAGATAGAGGGCGCTGTGGGCGATTTAGGGGAGAGAGACTGGGGGCGATTTGGGTGATTTAGGGGAGAGAGACAGAGGGTGCAGTGGGTGATTTAGTGGAGATAAACTGGGGGCACTGTGCGTGATTTAGGGGAGAGACGGGGCGCTGTGGGTGATTTAGGGGAGAGACTTGGGGTGCTGTGGGTGATTTAGGGGAAAGAGACAGGGGTGCTTTGGGTGATTTAGGGGAGAGAGACTGGGGGCGCTTTCGGTGATTTAGGGAAGAAAGACAGGGGGCGCTGTGGGTGATTTAAGGGAGAGAGACAGGGGGCGCTGGGGGTGATATAGGGGAGAGAGATTTAGGAAAGACGGGGGCGCTGTGGGTGATTTAGGGGAGAGAGACAGGGGGCACTGGGGGGGATTTAGGGGAGAAAGACGGGGCGATTTGGGTGATTGAGGGGAGAGAGACTGGGGGAGATTTGGTTGATTTAGGGGAGAGAGATAGAGGGCGCTGTGGGTGATTTAGGGGAGAGAGACTGGGGCGCTTTGGGCAATTTAGGGCAGAGAGACAGGGTCGCTGTGGGTGATTTAGGGGAGAGAGACAGGGGGCGCTTTCGGTGATTTAGGGAAGAAAGACAGGGGGCGCTGTGGGTGATTTAGGGGAGAGAGACAGGGGGCGCTGGGGGTGATTTAGGGAGAAAGACAGGGGGCGATTTGGGTGATTGAGGGGAGAGAAACTAGGGGCGATTTGGTTGATTTAGGGGAGAGAGACAGAGGGCGCTGTGGGTGATTTAAGGGAAAGAGACAGAGGGCGCTGTGGGTTATTTAGGGGAGAGAGAGGGGGCGCTGGGGTGGTGTAAGGTAAAGAGACTGGGGGTGCTATGGGTAATTTAGGGGAGAGAGACTGGGGGCGCTTTGGGCAATTTAGGGCAGAGAGACAGGGTCGCTGTGGGTGATTTAGGGGAGAGAGACAGGGGGCGCTTTCGGTGATTTAGGGAAGAAAGACAGGGGGCGCTGTGGGTGATTTAGGGGAGAGAGACAGGGGGCGCTGGGGGTGATTTAGGGGAGAAAGACAAGGGGCGATTTGGTTGATTGAGGGGAGAGAGACTAGGGGCGATTTGGTTGATTTAGGGGAGAGAGACAGAGGGCGCTGTGGGTGATTTAAGGGAAAGAGACAGAGGGCGCTGTGGGTTATTTAGGGAGAGAGACAGGGGGCGCTGGGGGTGATATAGGGGAGAGAGATTTAGGAAAGACTGGGGCGCTGTGGGTGATTTAGGGGAGCGAGACAGGGGGCGATTTGGGTGATTGAGGGGAGAGAGACTGGGGGCGATTTGGTTGATTTAGGGGAGAGAGATAGAGGGCGCTGTGGGTGATTTAGGGGAGAGAGACAGGGGGCGCTTTGGGTGATTTAGGGGAGAGAGACTGGGGGCGCTTTCAGTGATTTAGGGAAGAAAGACAGGGGGCGCTGTGGGTGATTTAAGGGAGAGAGACAGGGAGTGCTGGGGGTGATATAGGGGAGAGAGACAGAAGCGCTTTGGGTGATTTAGGAAAGACGGGGCGCTGTGGGTGATTTAGGGGAGAGAGACAGGGGGCGCTGGGGGTAATTTAGGGGGGAGAGACGGGGCGATTTGGGTAATTTAGGACATACTGGGGTGCTATGGGTGATTTAGGGGAGAGAGACTGGGGGCGCTTTGGGCGATTTAGGGAAGAAAGACAGGGGGCGCTGTGGGTGATTTAGGGGAGAAAGACGGGGCGATTTGGGTGATTGAGGGAGAGAGACTGGGGGCGATTTGGTTGATTTAGGGGAGAGAGATAGTGGGCGATTTGGGTGATTTAGGGGAGAGAGATAGAGGGCGCTGTGGGCGATTTAGGGGAGAGAGACTGGGGGTGATTTGGGTGATTTATGTGAGAGAGACAGGGGGCGCTATGGGTGGTTTAGGGAAGAGAGACTGGGGGAGATTTGGGTGATTTAGGGGAGAGAGACAGGGGGCGCTGGGGATGATTTAAGGGAGAGAAACAGGGGGCACTGGGTGTGATTTAGAGGAGAGAGACTTGGGGCGCTGGGGGTGGTGTAAGGTAAAGAGACTGGGGGTGCTATGATTTAGGGGAGAGAGACTGGGGGCGCTTTGGGAAATTTAGGGCAGAGAGACAGGGTCGCTGTGGGTGATTTAGGGGAGAGAGACAGGGGGCGCTTTCGGTGATTTAGGGAAGAAAGACAGGGGGCGCTGTGGGTGATTTAGGGGAGAGAGACAGGGGGTCCTGTGGGTTATTTAGGGATGAGAGACTGGGGGAGATTTGGGTGATTTAGGAGAGAGAGACAGGGGACGCTGTGGGTGATTTTGGGGAGAGAGGTTGGGGGCACTGTGGGTGATTTAGGGAAGAGAGACTGGGGGCACTGTGGGTGATTTAGGGGAGAGAGACTGGGGGCGCTATGGGTGATTTAGAAGAGAGAGACAAAGGGTGCTGTGGGTGATTTAGGGGAGAGAAACTGGGGGCACTGCGTGTGATTTAGGGGAGAGACGGGGCGCTGTGGTTTGATTTAGGGGAGAAAGACAGGGGCGATTTGGGTGATTGAGGGGAGAGAGATCGTGTGCGCTGTGGGTGATTTAGGGGAGAGAGACAGGGGGCGCTTTGGGTGATTTAGGGGAGAGAGACTGGGGCAGTTTGGCTGATTTAGGGAAGAAAGACAGGGGGCGCTGTGGGTTATTCAGGGATGAGAGACTGGGGAAGTTTTGGGTGATTTAGGGGAGAGAGACGGGACGCTGTGGGTGATTTTGGGGAGAGAGGCTGGGGGCACTGTGGGTGATTTAGGGAAGAGAGGACTGGGGGCGCTTTGGGTGATTTAGGAGAGATAGACAGAGGGCACTGTGGGGGATTTAGGCGAGAGAGACAGGGGGCGCTGTGGGTAATTTAGGGGAGAGAGACAGAGGGTGCTGTGGGTGATTTGGGGAGAGAAACTGGGGGCACTGTGCGTGATTTAGGGAGAGATGGGGCGCTGTGGGTGATTTAGGGGAGAGACTTGGGGTGCTGTGGGTGATTTATGGGAAAGAGACTGGGCACTTTGGGTGATTTAGGGGATAGAGACAGGGCGCTTTAAGTGATTTAGGAGAGAGAGAGACAGGGGGCGCTTTGGGTGATTTAGGAGAGACTGGGGGCACTGGGGCTGATTTAGGGGAGAGAGACTGGGGGTACTATGGGTGATATAGGGGAGAGAGACTGGGGGCGCTGTGGGTGATTTAGGGGAGAAAGACAAGGGGCAATATGGGTGATTTTTGGGAGAGAGACTGGGGGAACTGTGGGTGATTTAGGGGAGAGAGAGAGGGGCGCTTTGGGTGATTTAGGAGAGACTGGGGGCGCTGTGGGTGATTTAGCGGAGAGTCTGGGGGCGCTGTGGGTGATTTAGGGGAGAGAGACAGGGGGTGCTGTGGGCGATTTAGGGGAGAGAGACTGGGGGCGCTGTGGGTGATTTAGGGGAGAAAGATGGGGCGATATTGGTGATTAGGGGATAGAGACTGGGTCCACTGGGGGTGATTTAGGGGAGAAAGACAGGGGGCGATTTGAGTGATTAGGAGAGAAAGACTGGGGGCGCTGTGGGTGATTTAGGGGTGAGAGACAGAGGGTGCTGTGCGTGATTTATGGGAGAGAGACGGGGTGGTATGGATGATTTAGGGGAGAGAGACAGAGGGTGCTGTGGGTGATTTAGGGGAGAGAGACAGAGGGTGCTGTGGGTGATTTAGGGGAGAGAGACTGGGGGCGCTGTGGGTGATTTAGGAGAGAGAGACAGGGGGTGATTTGGTGATTTAGGGGATAGAGACGGGGCGCTTAAAGTGATTTAGGAGAGAGACACAGGGGGCGCTTTGGGTGATTTTGGAGAGACTGGGGGTGATTTAGGGGAGAGAGACTGGGGGTACTATGGGTGATTTAGGGGAGAGAGACTGGCGGCGCTGTGGCTGATTTAGGGGAGAGACTGGGGGTGCTGAGTGTGATTTAGGGGAGAGACCGGGGGTGCTGAGGGTGATTTAGGGAAGAGACTGGGGGTGCTGAGTGTGATTTAGGGGAGAGACCGGGGGCGCTGAGGGTGATTTAGGGAAGAGAGACTGGGGGCGCTGTGGGTGATTTAGGGGAGAGAGACTGGGGGCGCTTTGAGTGAGTTAGGGGTGAGAGACAGGGGGCGATTTCGGTGATTTAGGGGAGAGAGACAGGGGGCGCTTTGGGTGATTTACGAGAGACTAGGGGCGATTTGAGTGATTTAGGCGAGAGAGACTGGGGCACTTTGGGTGATTTAAGACAGACTGGGGGCGCTGTGGGTGATTTAGGGGAGAGAGACAGGGGGCGCTGTCGGTAATTTAGGAGAGACTGGGGGCGCTGTGGGTGATTTAGGGGAGAGAGACTGGGGATACTATGGGTGATTTAGGGGAGAGAGACAGGGGGCCCTTTGGGTGATTTAGGGGAGAGAGACTGGGTGCGTTGGGGGTGATTTAAGGGAGAGAGACAGGGGGCGATTTGGGTGATTTAGGAGAGACTGGGGGTGATTTAGGGGAGACGGGGTGATTTGGTGATTTAGGGGAGAGAAACTGGGGGCACTGTTGGTGATTCAGGAGAGAGAGACAGAGGGCACTGTGGGTGATTTAGGGGAGAGAGACTGGGGGCACTGTGGGTGATTTAGCGGAGACAGACAGGGGGCGCTGTGGGTAATTTAGGAGAGACTGGGAGCGCTGGGGGTGATTTAGGGGAGAGACACTGGGGGCGACATGGGTGATTTAGGGGAGAGAGACTGGGGGCGACATGGGTGATTTAGGGGAGAGAGACAGGGGGCCCTTTGGGTGATTTAGGGGAGAGAGACAGGGGGCCCTTTGGGTGATTTAGGGGAGAGAGACGTGCGCTGGGGGTGATTTAGGGGAGAGAGACTGGGTGCGCTGTGGGTGATTTAGGGGAGAAAGATGGGGCGATATTGGTGATTTAGGGGATAGAGACTGGGTCCACTGGGGGTGATTTAGGGGAGAAAGACAGGGGGCGATTTGAGTGATTAGGAGAGAGAGACTGGGGGCGCTGTGGGTGATTTAGGGGTGAGAGACAGAGGGTGCTGTGCGTGATTTATGGGAGAGAGACAGGGGGTGGTATGGATGATTTAGGGGAGAGAGACAGAGGGTGCTGTGGGTGATTTAGGGGAGAGAGACAGAGGGTGCTGTGGGTGATTTAGGGGAGAGAGACTGGGGGCGCTGTGGGTGATTTAGGAGAGAGAGACAGGGGGTGATTTGGTGATTTAGGGGATAGAGACGGGGCGCTTAAAGTGATTTAGGAGAGAGACACAGGGGGCGCTTTGGGTGATTTTGGAGAGACTGGGGGTGATTTAGGGGAGAGAGACTGGGGGTACTATGGGTGATTTAGGGGAGAGAGACTGGGGGCGCTGTGGCTGATTTAGGGGAGAGACTGGGGGTGCTGAGTGTGATTTAGGGGAGAGACCGGGGGCGCTGAGGGTGATTTAGGGAAGAGACTGGGGGTGCTGAGTGTGATTTAGGGGAGAGACCGGGGGCGCTGAGGGTGATTTAGGGAAGAGAGACTGGGGGCGCTGTGGGTGATTTAGGGGAGAGAGACTGGGGGCGCTTTGAGTGAGTTAGGGGTGAGAGACAGGGGGCGATTTCGGTGATTTAGGGGAGAGAGACAGGGGGCGCTTTGGGTGATTTACGAGAGACTAGGGCGATTTGAGTGATTTAGGGCGAGAGAGACTGGGGGCACTTTGGGTGATTTAAGACAGACTGGGGGCGCTGTGGGTGATTTAGGGGAGAGAGACAGGGGGCGCTGTCGGTAATTTAGGAGAGACTGGGGGCGCTGTGGGTGATTTAGGGGAGAGAGACTGGGGATACTATGGGTGATTTAGGGGAGAGAGACAGGGGCCCTTTGGGTGATTTAGGGGAGAGAGACTGGGTGCGTTGGGGGTGATTTAAGGGAGAGAGACAGGGGCGATTTGGGTGATTTAGGAGAGACTGGGGGTGATTTAGGGGAGACGGGGTGATTTGGTGATTTAGGGGAGAGAAACTGGGGGCACTGTTGGTGATTCAGGAGAGAGAGACAGAGGGCACTGTGGGTGATTTAGGGGAGAGAGACTGGGGGCACTGTGGGTGATTTAGCGGAGACAGACAGGGGCGCTGTGGGTAATTTAGGAGAGACTGGGAGCGCTGGGGGTGATTTAGGGGAGAGACACTGGGGGCGACATGGGTGATTTAGGGGAGAGAGACTGGGGGCGACATGGGTGATTTAGGGGAGAGAGACAGGGGGCCCTTTGGGTGATTTAGGGGAGAGAGAGAGGGGGCCCTTTGGGTGATTTAGGGGAGAGAGACGTGCGCTGGGGGTGATTTAGGGGAGAGAGACTGGGTGCGCTGGGGGTGATTTAGGAGAGCGAGACAGGGCGCTTTGGGTGATTTAGGGGAGAGAGACTGGTTGCACTGGGGGTGATTTAGGGGAGAGAGACAGGGGGCGATTTGGGTGATTTAGGAGAGAGAGATTGGGGGCGCTGTGGGTGATTTAGCGGAGAGAGACTGGGGGTGCTGTGGGTGATTTAGGAGAGAGAGAGACAGGAGGCGCTTTGGGTGATTTATGGGGAGAGAGAGACTGGGGGCGCTGTGGGGTGATTGAGGGGAGAGAGACTGGGGGCGATTTGGTTGATTTAGGGGAGAGAGATAGTGGGCGATTTGGGTGATTTAGGGGAGAGAGATAGAGGGCGCTGTGGGCGATTTAGGGGAGAGAGACGGGGCGATTTGGGTGATTTATGTGAGAGAGACAGGGGGCGCTATAGGTGGTTTAGGGAAGAGAGACTGGGGGAGATTTGGGTGATTTAGGGGAGAGAGACAGGGGGCGCTGGGGATGATTTAAGGGAGAGAAACAGGGGGCACTGGGTGTGATTTAGAGGAGAGAGACTTGGGGCGCTGGGGGTGGTGTAAGGTAAAGAGACTGGGGGTGCTATGATTTAGGGGAGAGAGACTGGGGGCGCTTTGGGAAATTTAGGGCAGAGAGACAGGGGTCGCTGTGGGTGATTTAGGGGAGAGAGACAGGGGGGCGCTTTCGGTGATTTAGGGAAGAAAGACAGGGGGCGTTGTGGGTGATTTAGGGGAGAGAGACAGGGGGCGCTGGGGGTGATATAGGGGAGAGAGACTGGGGGCACTTTGGGTGATTTAGGGGATAGAGACAGGGCGCTTTAAGTGATTTAGGAGAAAGAGAGACAGGTGGCGATTTGGGTGATTTAGGAGAGACTGGGGGTGATTTAGGGGAGACGGGGTGATTTGGTGATTTAGGGGAGAGAGACTGGGGGCACTGTTGGTGATTCAGGAGAGAGAGACAGAGGGCACTGTGGGTGATTTAGGGGAGAGAGACTGGGGGCACTGTGGGTGATATAGGGGAGACAGACAGGGGCGCTGTGGGTAATTTAGGAGAGACTGGGGGCGCTGTGGGTGATTTAGGGGGAGAGAGACTGGGGATACTATGGGTGATTTAGGGGAGAGAGACTGGGGGCGACATGGGTGATTTAGGGGAGAGAGACAGGGGGCCCTTTGGGTGATTTAGGGGAGAGAGACAGGGGGCCCTTTGGGTGATTTAGGGGAGAGAGACTGGGTGCGTTGGGGGTGATTTAGGGGAGAGAGACAGGGGGCGATTTGGGTGATTTTGGAGAGACTGGGGGTGATTTAGGGGAGAGAGACTGGGGGTACTATGGGTGATTTAGGGGAGAGAGACTGGGGGCGCTGTGGCTGATTTAGGGGAAAGAGACTGGGGGCGCTGTGGGTGATTTAGGGGAGAGACTGGGGGTGCTGAGTGTGATTTAGGGGAGAGACTGGGGGCGCTGAGGGTGATTTAGGGAAGAGAGACTGGGGGCGCTGTGGGTGATTTAGGGGAGAGAGACTGGGGGGCGCTTTGGGTGAGAGACAGGGGGCGCTTTGGGTGATATACGAGAGACTGGGGGCGATTTGGGTGATTTAGGCGAGAGAGACTGGGGGCACTTTGGGTGATTTAAGACAGACTGGGGGTGCTGTGGGTGATTTAGGGGAGAGAGACAGGGGGCGCT